>PVIH01026437.1:0-18762 GCA_004025045.1 Sigmodon hispidus | reverse complement strand
AGCATTATTTGTAATAGCAAGAACCTGGAAACAACCTAGATGTCCCTCAACTGAAGAATGGATTAACAAACTGTGGTACATCTACACAATGGAATACTACGCAGCAGTAAGAAAAAATGATATCCTAAAATTCACAGGCAAATGGATGGATTTGGAGAATATCCTCCTGAGTGAAGTCTCACAAACTCAGAGAGATAAGTAGGGGATGTACTCACTCATTAGTGGTCTCTAAACAAACAAACAAGAAAAAGAGCCAAGCATGCCCAAGTTGCAAACCACAACCACTGAACAGCTTGGGATCAGTAATACCCTGGACTGACCCTTCGGACCCCATTCCAACTATAGGAACACCTGACTCACTCTTGTGGGAGGATGGACAAACTTGGATTTGGCCAGGAGTAGAGACTGATCCAAACATTATTGGGTCAGTGGGACCATGGGACTGTCTGCTCCCTGCCCAGGGAGGGGATGGGGAGTTTCGGAGAAGAAAAATGACCAGATGTGTTGGGAGGGGGAAGAGACCTTGAATAAGGATATACAGGGGAGGAAAAAAAAATTCAGAGGGAAAGATGAACACAAAGAAAATATATGTGTAGCAATCTTATTTGTGTTTCCACCCTTGATAAGCCATGCTTATGATTCTTATCCTCTGTATAGTTATTGTTAACTCTTCAGCATTTTAAATTCTTTTTACTGTTTTTTTTTCTTGATAAATACAAAATAAAGAAGGAAAAAAAAACAAATAATGCTGCTATGAACATAGTTGAGCTAATGACTTGAGTACATATGTCCATCCTTTGGGTATATGCCCAATAGTCTTATTGCTGGATCTTTGGGGAGATTAATTCCCATTTTTCTAAGGAACTGCCATGTTGCATTCCAGAGTGACTAGACAAGTTTACACTCCCACCAATAATAGAGGAGTGTTCATCTTGCTCTACAACCTCTCCAGCGTAAGATATCAACAGTGTTTTTGATCTTAGCCATTCTGAAAGGTGTAAGGAGGTATCTCGAAGTTGTTTTGATTTGCATTTCTCTGATGGGTAAAGATCTTAAGCACTTTTTCAAGTGCCTTTTAGCCATTTGTAATACTTCTACTGAGAATTTCCTTTTTAGTTCTGTACCCCATTTTTTAATTAGGTTATTTAGGTTTTTTGGCTCTAGTTTCTTGAGTTCTCTACATATTTTGGAGATCAGTCCTCTGTCAGATGTAGGATTAGTGAAGATCATTCCTATTCTGTAGGATGTTGTTTTGTCTTATTGACTGTGTTCTTTTCCCTGTATTCCTGATCTCTCCAGGAATTTTATCATAAAGGAGTGTTAGATTTTGTCAAAGGCTTTTTCAGCATCTAAAGATATGATTATGTGCTCTTTTTTCCCTTCAGTTTGTTTATATGATGGATGACATTTACAGTTTTTGTATGTTGAACCATCCCTGCATTTCTGGGATGAAGCCTACTCAATCATGGTGGATGTTTTTTTTTTATGTTGTTGTATAGAGACTGCTAGAATTTTATTGAGAATTTTTGCATCAATATTAATGAGGGAAATTGGCCTATAATTCTCTTTCTTTGTTGCATCTTTGAGTGGCTTGGGTATTAGGGTAATTGTGGCCTCAAATAAAGAATTTGGTAATAGTCCTTCAGTTTCTACTCTATGAAACAGTTTGAGGAGTATTGGTATTAGTTCTTCTTTGAATGTCTGGTAGAATTCTGCAGTGAAACCATCTGGACCTGGGCTTTTTTACTTGGGAGGTTTTTAATGACAGTTTCAATTTCATTTGGGGTTATAGGTCTGTTTAAGTAATTAATCTGATTTTCATTTAATTTGGATAAATAGTACCTGCCCAAAAAGCTGTCCATTTTTTCTAACTACATTTTTGTGGAGTATAGATTTTCAAAGTATGACCTGATAGTACTCTGGATTTTTTGAGGGTGTGCTGTTATATTCCCCTTTTCATTTCTGATTTTGTTGATTTGGATACTCTCTCTCTGCTTTTTCATTAATTTTGATAAGGGTTTATCTATCTTGTTGTCTTTTTCAAAGAACCAACTCTTTGATTCATTGATTCTTTATATTATTCATTTTGTTTCAGTTGTATTGATTTCAGCTCTAAGTTTGATTATTTCCTGCTGTCTACTCCTTTTAGGTGAGTTTGCTTCTAATTGTTCTAAGGCTATCAGCTGTGCTGATAGTTTCTAGTGTGGGATTTCTCTAGGTTTTTCATATAGGCATCTAGTGCTATGAATTTTCCTCTTAAGACTGCTTTTATTATGTCCTATGAGTTTAGATATATTGCAAATTCATTTTCTTTAAATTCAAGGAAATCTTTGATTTCTTTCTTAACTTCTTCCTTGACACAGAGGTGGTTCACTTGAGTGATGTTTAGTTTCCATGAGTTGGCTTTCTGTAATTTTTGATGTTGTTGAACTCTAACTTTAGGCCATAGTGGTCTGATATGATACAAGGGATTATTTTCACTTTTTTGTATCTGTTGATATTTGCTTTATGACCAATTATGTGGTCAGTTTTAGAGATAGTTCCATGTGGTGCTGAGAACATGTGTATTCCTTTGCATTTGGGTGGAAGCTTCTATAACCGTCTATTAAATCCATTTGCATTATAACCTCTGTTAGACTCTTTATTTCTGTGTTGAGTCTCTGTCAGATTGACCTATCCTATGGTTAAAGAGGGGTATTGAAGTCTCCCACTATTAGGGTGAGAGAATTGATGTGAGATTTTAGTTTTAGTAGTATTTCTTTTACATAGATACGTGCCCTTATATTAGGGGCATTAATATTCAGAATTGATATCCCACCTTCATCAATTTTTCCTGAGATGAATAAATAATGTCTATCTTGTCTCTTTTAACTGATTTCAGTTTGAAGTGTACTTTGTTAGTTATTAGGATGGCAACACCAGCTTGTTTCTTAGGACCATTTGATTGGAAAATCTTTTCCCAACCCTTTACTCTGAGTCTGTGTCTGTTTTTAAGGTTGAGGTGTGTTTCTTATATGCAGCAGAAGGATGTTTTTGTTTTTGTATCCACAGTGTTAAGGTATGTGTTTTTAAAGGTAAATTTAGTCCATTGACATTAAGGGATATTAGTGAACACTAATTGTTATTATTTCCTGTTATTTTTGGTGATATCTTATGTGTAATTTCTTTCTTTGGGCTTTTCTTTTGTGGGATTATCAATTGTTTGTGGTTTCATGGGTGTATCTGGGATCCTTGGTTAGAGTTTTCCCTCCAATGCTTTGTGAAAGGCAAGATTTGTGGATAGGTATTGTTTAAGTTTGATTTTGTTATGAAATACCTTGTTTACTTTATTTATAATGATTGATAGTTTTGCAGGGTATAATAGTCTGAGTTGGCAGCCATGCTCTTTTAGTGTCTATATAACTTCTGACCAAGACCTTCTTGCTTTCATTGTTTCCATTGAAAACTCTAGTGTTATTTTTATGGGTCTGCCTTTAAAGTAAGTTGGCCCTTTTCTTTTGCAGCTATTAAAATTTTTTCTTTGTTCTGTTTATTCTGTGGCTTGATTATTTTGAGGCAAGCAGACATTTTTTGGAGTTCAAATCTATTTGGTGTTCTTAAAGCTTCTTGTATCTTCATGGGCATTTCCTTCTTTAAGTTTAGAAAGTTTTCTTCTATGATTTTATTGAATATATTATCTGTGCCTTTGAGCTGGTATTCTTCTTCTTCTTCCATTCCTATTATTTTCAGGTTAGTCTTTTCATGATTATCCAAATTTCCTGGACATTTTGTTTTATGTTTTTTTTTTTTTTTTGGTTTGAGTATTTTCTTTGACTGATGTAACTATTTCCACTCTTGAGGCTTCCACTTAAAAAATTCTCTTTTCCAACTCTTGGATTCTGTTATTCTTTTATCTATAGTTCCAGATCTTTTCTTCAGATTTTCTGTTTCCCATTTTGCCTCATTTTGTGCCTTTTTAATTGCTTCTATTTGAATGTTTAGTTCCTGGAGTGTTTCCTTCATTTGTTGTTTTTCCTGTTCTTGGTTTTGTTTGTTTTCTTTCAAGGATTTGTTTATCCCTCCCAATTTTTTTTCTATATTTTCTTCTATTTCTATAAGGGAAATTTTTATGTCCTCTTTTAAGGCTTTGCTTTTTTGATGTTGCTTCCTTCTGTTTCCTCTTTAATGCTGTTTTGGACTTAGTATTATAGAACCATCATTTTCTTCTGGTGTTGCCTTGTTGTTCTTTATATTGTTCTATGTATTATTGCACTGGTGTCTGCCCATTGCTTCAGTGGTTCACACTAGTCAGCTCTTAGTCAGTTGTGGCTAGAGGGCTTGGCTGTCTTCTATCTGCTCTGAACACAGGGTCTGCATGATCTCTGACTCTTCTCTGGACATCGGTCTGCTTTTCAAATGTATCTGTTTGTCTGTGATGATGCAGATTGCCTCAGAAGCAGAGCCTGGCTATAGGAAGTCCCTTCTGCTAGGAATCACCCTCCCGGCTTTAAGCTATGGCCAGTCTACTAGTGAGAGTCTGAGCTTAGAACCTTGGGTGTGATCCCTGCCCCTGGAGAGAGATTGTTTGTGCAGGATGCTCAGGAGCTGAACTTTCCTCACCTCTGAGTTTGCTCTACATCTCTTCCTTTTCTTTCCTGTCTCCAAATCCTCTTATATATCTATGTTGATTTATCTCTTTCCATTTCATAGCTTCTTTTTTCATTAATTGTTCTTACATGCACATATGTACATGAATATCTCTATATATTCTTAAATATTACCTGCTAAGTCTGTATAATATTACTTATATTTATGTTTTTATTAGTGAGCAGTTAATATTAGATAATCCTGAAGTTCTCTTGCATACAGATGAATATTTCTTCCACACTCAGCATTCCTTAGTAGCCTGTAGTTTTTTGTATGGATTTAGGCTTTGTGGTCTCTACTAGGATGTTTGTTATTGTTGTTCTTATACAGCTTGTGTTTAAACAAGAATGTTGGTGAGACTTTATGAATGAAGCTTTTGCCATTGCTAGGAGACATAATCACACAGCAAATTCCTTGGTCCTATGAATCTTAAAAACAGTTCTACCCTTTCTTCTGCAATGTTCCCTGAATATTTAGGTGGGTTTTTTTGTATATGTATCTACTGAAACTGGGATCCACAAGTCTATATTTTGATTGGTTGCTATTTTCTATAATGGTCTCATCTGTGGCAAAAAGAAGTTTCTTTGATGAAGCATGAAAAGTATACAAATATTTGAATGTCTGGAAGTAGGAGACTCTAATAAGAGAGAATATGTGTCATTTGCTTTTCTGGATCTGTATTACCTCACTCCAAATTATTTTTTCTAATTCCATGCATATGCTTGCAAAGATATTGATTTTATTTATTTACATGTGAGCAGTATTGAGTGTACATACTTTCATCATGTATTCCTTAATTTATTATACTTCCTAGCTTTTGTGAATAAAGCAACAATGAACATGGTTGAACAAGTATCTGTGCAATAGGATGTCAAGTCCTTTGGGTATTCTCAAGGAATTCAATAGCTGGAACATACAGGAAATTTATTTTTTAGCTTTTCTGGATTTTTTCACATTTATTTTTATAGTGGCTATACCAGCTGTCAATCCCATCAACAGTGAAAGAGTGTTCTCTTTTCTCTATACCACTTCTGGCATTTGTTTTCAGTTGTTTTGTTGTGCTTTGGTATTCTGACTGGAGTAAGATCAAATCTCAAAAATGCTTTGAATTATATTTCCTTAATGTCTAGGAAAAATAATTATTTCTGATTATTTGTATTTTTCATGTTTAGACTGCTTTTATTTACTACATTCTTGTTATGTTTTGCTTTTAATTATTTTATTTGAGAAAAGAGTTTTTTATACAAGTAATTCTTCCAGATCCTCCCTAACACCATCCCATACACAAATCCATATCTTCTTATATCCACTTTCATTAGTAAGCAAACAGACATCTAAAAAATAGTGAAATAAAGACAGACAAACTTTAATAGGACAAAACAAACAAGCAAACAGAAAAATAGAGAGCCAAAAAAGCACAAGACACATAAATAGACATACAAATATACACACACATTATCATGCACAGAAATCCCTCAAAAATACAAAATAGGAAAACAGAAAACATAAGCAAAAAACCTGTAGGGTAAGGGGAAAAAATTTCCAAGGGATTATGAGAAAAAAAATGCCAGGGAGTCAATTTTGTGATGGATACCTACTGTTGGGCCTTGCCCTGAAGTTGGTTTGAGTGGCTTGTAAGACTCCATTAGATAACACTAATTCTTCACTTGGGTATGGCTATCAATAAGAGGTAGCTTCTGAGATAGGGGTATAAGATTGCATCCATTTCTACTCTCAGCAATGGTACACTACCAAGCCAAACCTGCTATAAACCCTGTACATGTGCCTCAGTCTCTGAATTCATATGAGCCTTATCATGTTGATTTAGTTGTTTTCTTGGTGTCCTCCAAGACTCTCTGGCTCTTACACTCTTTTTGTTTCCTATTTTACAAGTTCTATAAGCCCTAAGGGGAGGAAACTGATGGCTATATGTCATTTAATATGTACCAAGATCTCTCACTCTTTGTAGAAAGTCTTGCTATAGGTCTTTGTATTATTACCATTAGTTGGTTAGTTCCACAAGCTTTGTGTCACTATTGTGCTAGTGCATGCTGCATGAAGGTCACCATTGTACATCATAGATTTTGTAACTGGTTAGTTATCTTTCTCCTTTGGTAGCATACCAAGTACCTCTTGTACCATAAACACTACTAGTCAGTAAGAATGAAGGTTCTAGGTTGGTAATAGCTTGTCTTCTTTATGTTCAATGAATTACATAGCTGTTGTCTTCAGCATTCTCATCGATTTGTAGAGAGCAATGAATTGGCAGCCCAAGTTGTTTGGGGATTTCTATGAGACTTCTTTGGCCAACAATTTAATTAGGTGTAATCCATTCCTAGATTGGAACAGGAAGCTTCATTTGGTGGTAGAAGGTGTCTACTTGAGGCTCTGTATTCCCTGTTATTTAATTATTTCATTTAGTTTACCTTCATATATGCATATAATTTAGGATGCTTCTGCTGTATTAAATTTCCATATGTCCCCTAAAGTGGCCCTTAGTTTTAGCTATCCCTCTCCATATTCTCTCACTCACTCCACTTTTTCTTTCCTTTCATGTTTGATTCTCCTATTTCAGTCCTCCATCATCAATCCAGTTATTCTTTCATGTCAACTTCCCACAATGAACCAAGTTATATCTAGGACTTCCAGTGGTCATACATGACAGGGGCTCAGGGGCATCCCTATCAAACAACCCACAACCATCACATGATTCTAAAACTTCAGAGTGGGCAACAGAAACTAATGACCATAAAATCCACCTAGAAAGGCAAAGGCAGTGACAACATTGAGAATCACAATCATTCCAAACATTTAGAAATCCTAGTTGTCTGAAAGCCAGAATAAAAGCACAGTAAATAACAGTTTTGAGACAATACATTTCCAGTAGAGCTTAGCAACCCCACTACAAAAGGTCATAAAAAATACAATATGGATGAAGCACAAAACAAGGACTTTAAAATAGCTATTATAAATACACTCAAAGCCTTAAAGAGAATATAAATAAATTCTTAATGAAATCTATAAAAACACAAACAGTGGAAAGAAATAAAAATTGTTCAAGACATGAAAGTCAAATAGAACCAATAAAAAAATTGAGAAAAAATTGGAAATGAAAAAATTAGAAACTCAAGGCAATTCTCACCGAAGGAATAAAAATTATGGAGAACAAAATCTCAGGCACTGAAAACAAGATTTAAAAATGGATACCTAAGTCACAAAAATGCTAAATCTAACAGAATCTCTAGGTACAAAATATCTGAGAAATATGAGGCAATGAATAAAACAATAGGAATAGGTCAAAGGCACAGAAAATATTTTCAATAGAATTATAGAAGAACATTTTTCTAATATAAGAATGAGTTGCCCATCAAGATACAGAAGGTACACAGAACATAAAATCAACTGAAGTGGAAGAGAAATTTCCCATAACACATAATAACCAAAGTATAATACTGACCCAGACTAGACCCAAGATACAGACCAAAAATTCTGAAGTTCCAAAGAAACACACAGAAGCTTGTATTAATATTATGCTGATTGACTTATGGCTCTGACATATTGCTAGCTAGCTCTTTCATATCATTTAAATGTGCTTCTGCTACTCTGTTTAGCTATATGGCTTGTTACCTGTTCTTAGAGCAGCATGGTTGTCTTCTTTACTCTGCATCTGCTGGCGTCTTTCTGGCATCTCTTCTCTGTTCTTCCTATTTCCAGAGTTTTCTTATTCTGGTAGCCCCACCCATACTTTCTGTCTGCCTTCTGGCAAGCTTTTTATTAAACCAGTAGGAGAGAGAAATATTAACAACATACCAGAACATATTCCCACAGCAGCAAACTACTAAATATATAAAACAAAGAAAGAATATTAAAAGCTACAAAAAAGATCAAATAACATATAAAGGCAGACCAATTAGAGAATAACACCTAACTTCTATTTTCCTCCCTTTTACTAAAAATAGGTAATTTTCTCTAAGATTTATCCTGATTATAGTTTCCCTTCTTTCCATTCTTCACAGTTGTCCCCTATTTCTCCTCCTATCTTTATCCACTTTCTTTTTGTCTCTCAATTAGAGAAGAAGAAAAAGAAAGATGGATGTCTTAATAAAGGAAGACAATATGGGGTTGGAAAGAAGCCAGGTGCAAGGAAAACCTCCAAGAACTTACAGGAGAACCCTGGCTAGGTCTCTAACCAATAGTGAAGCTGGTTTCTAGGCAGAACTTCCTCTGTAATCAAATGAATAACCACTCTAAGTGTCATCACAGAACCTATATCCAATCATGAATAGAGGTGGAGGCAGAGATGCATAGCTAAGCACTGGGCTGAAATCATGAACCAGCTAAGTGTGGGGGAGGAGAGTCTGTATGAGCAAGGGTATAGAGATTACAAGGAAAATTTTACAGTGATGGCTGGCTGGAGCTCTGGGGAGCTCACTGAATCAAGAATAGCAACTGGACATTCAGTGGGAAAAGGAGCTAGGCCCTCCAAGTGTAGGCAACTGTCGATTGATATGGGTAGTATGTAGAGCTTTGAGATGTGGGATCAGACTGTGTTCCTGTGCATGGCCTGGTACCTTGAAGCCCATTCCCTTCAGAAGAACAATTAACCAAGTCTTGATATTAGAATGAGAAAATCAGATTTGCCTGGAGTGGATGTGTCATGCTGAGCTGACCCACCTTGAGATGTCATGCCCTTTTTGGGAAGTGGATGGGGGGTTAGGGAGAGGGAGGCTGTAGACTGACTGGGAGGAATTGGGAAAAGGGAAGGGCAGGGGTGCAAGGGGATACATGGATAAAAAAGACGTTATTTTATAAATAAAAAAGAAGAAAACACAAAAAAACAAAAAAGATTTCCAATAATTAACAACCCAGCATAAAACAAAACATAAGATTAAACAAATTCATTATATCAAAGTTGGAAAAGAATCTATTATTAATAAAAGCAAAAATAACTTAGAGGTTAATAAAGTACTTAGAGATAATAAAGTACAGTGTGTTCATACATTTAAAATGACTTATACCTGATTTTTAGTGGAGACTCTAAAAGCAAGAATGGCCTGGGCAGGTGTTCTATAATCTCAAAAAGACCACAGTTGCCAGCTTAGACTACTATACCCAGAAAAACTATCAAACACAAAAGATGAAGAAAAATACTCCATGATAAAAAACAAACTTAAGCAGTATCTATATAAAAATCAAGCTCTACAGAAGGAGTGCCAGAATAAAAACTTCAAACTGAAGAAGTTAACCAAACCCAACAAAACACAAGAAATAATCTCAGATTAGTAAATCAGAAGAGATGTATAGGACTGATATAGTAAAAATCATCATGCTGCCAAATGCAAACTATAGATTGCTTCCAATCTCATTAAATTTCCAACACAATTCTTCACAGGTCTTAAAATGACCATTTTTGGCACCTGAATTTTTCTGTCTGCTTCCTTATCTGCCTCAGTGTGAGCAAGAAACCTCACATTTCTGCTACCATAGTCCACAGCTGTTTTTTCTGCTGACCCCATACACTAACAGCAGACCAAATCCTCACTTCACTAGCCAAAAAAACCTCCTATGGCTGAAAATATTCAATTTCAATATATCATATAAGGAGTAATATTTATTAAGAGATTATACAAGCGCTCAAAGATATAATGTAACCTTAATGCAACTCTTGGAGAGATGGAACTTCCCACAGTGGATGTTCAATCTCCCAGAGAAAAGCATGAACAAACAGGAAGGCGATTTTAGGTTTTGTGTCCCCAATAATTCTGGCCATGCCCCATTGGAGTCGGGATTCTCTGATGTCACTAACACTTCCTTGGGTAACCTCTGAATTCCACTACATTTTCCCCTTTTGTCTAAGAAAGTTCTAAATTAACTAGGACTACATACTATAGAAATCATCATAAGATAGTATCTGGGGGAGGAAAAGGCATTAACATAAGCAAGATGACACTACAACTAACAAACAACAAATACAAGGTGTATCTAGAATATTGGTAAGAGGCAGTGTAGAGGGATTATGTCAAGACTGTTTATCTTGAATAATAAGAATCCAATACTGAATACTCCATGCTGAGATATGAAATAAGAGTAACCTTAACTATCTAGTCTTCAACACCATCAAGACCAGAGAGGGAAAATATATTACCTAAAGGTTGGAAGCACAAGAGAGTACCTTCCAATATTTAGGAGAGAACAGCTACAGTTAGCTGACTGGAAAGTCACCCATGGCTTCTCTATAAAGTTGGAGAATCCACCTTTCTGGCTACAGGCCTATGATATCTGACAGATTTATTCAGATGGAGAGATCATCTTATCCTATTCAGGCATGCTTCAGCAGTCTCTATCCTTTATTCTGCTCATCCATATTGGATGGTGTGCATGCTAACAACAGTTGGGGCAAGGGCAGTTCTTTTCCCATCAGGCCATTGTCTGCCAACGAAGACAAACACTTTGTGAGATGTCCTTGATTCCCAACACCATCTCAGGAAAGGAACAGTGATGCCAGGAGTTGTCATGTCTCTCATGGCCAAATTCTGAATAACAAAATGTTAAATGCCATATTCTCTAGGTCTATTCTAGTGTGTTTCTGGGAAACCTGAACATCATGACTATTACATGGCAAACCTGTGTAATGGGGATCTGCAATACCAATCATCCTAAAGACTGAAGCTTACATTGTAAAAGTAGGCAATCTCTAAATGGGTGTACAGTTTCTGAATAATAACTTCAAGTATGATGATCATATGAACATTAACCAGGGTACACATATTGTGCAAAGTGACAACAGTATCCTAAGTATACATCATTGTACAAAATATCTAAACAGAAATATACATAACATCATATATATATTATGACTAATGTAACTATACATTATGTCTAGTATAATCAGAGGTAGAGGTTGCATGATGAGAATGCTAATAATATGTTTAACATGCATTATAGTATAAAATATTTTAAGCAGAGGTAGAAATGTGCAAAATAGAGCAATTATAGATTCAATTTTTTATCAATATACAAATTACCTTAGTCATATAAAACAATTTTATATTTAAATTTGTAACAATATGCAGATTATCTCAATCAAACATATAAAATTATTTTACATTTGTATCAATATAAAAGCATCCATATCAGTGTAAATTGTCTTTAGCTCATATTTGTCTAATAATTATTTATAGGTAGATACAATAATCTACCTATGTCTATACTCTTGGTCTATTGGCAACCCAATTTTAGCTTATAACTACCCTATCAAAATGATAATCATCCATGATCCTCAAGAGATAAAAATTATTGAAGAAAGGGCATAGTTTTTCATAAGGTTGCTTCCTGCTGTCTGTGGGTGATAGCATCTATGTGGGGGTCCTGTAAAAACTGAAACAGTGGTTAGGTCCTAATGGACTGACTATAAACATGTGTAACCATTCTCAGAGTACTGAGTAAATCCATCTGGAAATCTTGTTAAAGATTTGACATGAAGCTCTCTTACAACTGTCCTCTCCAGCATAGACTGCCATTTGTGTTTTAATCCTTAGACATTCTGACAGGTATAAGATTGTATCTCAAAGTTGTTTTGATTTGCATTTCTCTGATGGCTTAAGATGTTGAGCACTTTTTCAAGTGTCTTTCAGACATTTGTAATTCTTCTGCTGAGAATTCCCTTTTTAGTTCTGTACCTAATTTTTAATTAGGTTATTGAGAGTTTGGCGCTCCTGTTTCTTAAGTTCTATATATTATCTTAGAGATCAGTCCTATGTCACTTGTAGGGCTGGAAAAATTCTTTTCCCATTCTTCAGGCTGTCTTTTGCCTTATTGACTGTGTCCTTGGCTTTACAAAACCTTCTCAGTTTCAGGAGGTTCAACTTATTGATTGTCGTTCATAGTGTCTGTGCTATTAGTGTTATATTTAGAAAGGTCACCTGTACCAATACATTGGAGGGTATTTCCCACTTTCTTTTCTATTAAGTTCAGTATGGCTGGGTTTATTTTGAGGTCTTTGATCCACTTGGAACTGAATTTTTTGAAGGGTGATACATTTGAATTTATTTGCATTCTTCTACATACTATTATCCAGTTATGCCAAAATCATTTGTTAAAGATACTATCTTTTTCCCTTGAATATTTTTGACTTCATTTTCACAATTAGGTTCTCATAGGTGTGTGGGATAGTGTTAGGATCTTCTATTGAATTCCATTGATCCATAAATCTGTTTTTATGCCAATATGAGACGACTGAAAAATAAAGATTTTAAAATCAGCTGAAGAGCCTGTCCAGAGCAGAGTCAGAAGTAAGCAGATTCCAGCTCCTGGGGCACCTATCTGGAGAATTCCAATTCGGAATTGAAGTAACACCCAAGGGTCTGATCTCAGACTCTTGCTGCAGACAAGCCATAGGCTTTAGCTGTGAGGAGCCTCCTCCAGCACCCCTAAAAGAAGGGACCTCCACAGCTGGGCCTTGCCTCCAGAACAAACTGCCTCTTCACAGAAAGACTGAGGCTTTTGAAACTCAGATCTGTGTCCAGAGTAGAGTCAGAGATCAAGTAGACCCCTTGCTCAGAGCAGACAGGAAACACACAAGCCCTCTAGCCACAACCAACTAGAAGGTGACTAATTATGAATCACTGAAGGCATAGGCAGACACCAGTGCAAAAATACATATAACAATATAAAGAAAAACAAAGCAGCACAAAAAAAAAAAACTGGAGGTTCTACAACTACAAGAATTGAACAGAACAATGAAGAGTAAATAGAAGGAATCAACAGCAAGAACACCTTTATGAAGATTATTGAAGCCTTAAATGAGGATATGAAAAATTTCCTTAAAGGAATAGAAGAAAATACAAACAAAAAATTGGAAGAGATGAACAAATCTTGAACGAAAACCAAGAAAAGGAAAACCAACAAATGAAAGAAACATTCCAGGAACTAAAAATTAAAATAGAAGAAATGAAAAAAGGCACAAAATGAGGCAAAGATAGAAATAAAAAATCTGAAGAAAAGAGCTGGAACTACAAAAACAAGCATAACAAACAGAATCCAGGAGATGGAAGAGAAAATTTATGAAGTGGAAAACTCAATAACAGAAATAGATACAGACCAAAAAAACCACGAATTGTTCAGGAAATTTGGAACACCATCAAAAGGCCTAACCTGAAAATAATAGGAACAGAAGAAAGCAAAAAATACCAGCTCAAAAGTATAGATGATGTGTTCAATAAAATCATAGAAAAAAACTTTTCTAACCTAAAAAAGGAAATGCCTATAAAGACACAAGAAGCTCACAGAACACCAAATAGATTTGACCCCCCCAAAAAGTCTGCTTGTCACATAATAATCAAGCCACAAAAACACAGAACATAGAAAAAAAATTAAGAGGTACAAAAGAAAAGGGCCAACTTACTTATAAAGGCAGACTCATCAGAATCACACCTGACTATTCAATGAAAACAATGAAAGCTAGAAGGTTTTGGTCAGAAGTTATATACACTAAAAGAGCATGGCTGCCAACCTAGACTACTATACCCAGTGAAACTCAATCACCATAGATGGAGTAAACAAGGTATTTCATGACAAAGTCAGACAGAAACAATACCAATCTACAAATCCAGCCCTTCATGAATGATTTGAGGGAAAACTCCAACATAAGGATCCCAGATAAACCCATGAAACCATGAACAATTGGTAATCCCACAGAGGAAAAGCCCAGAGAAAAAAAATACTTATAAGCTATGATCAAAAATAATATGAAATATAAATCAGTGATCACTAATATCCTTTAATATCAATGGATTCAATTCACCTATAAAATACACACTAACAGGATGGATAAAAAACAGAAGCCATCCTTCTGCTGCATATAAGAGGCATACCTCGGCAGAGCATGTCCCAGTGCATTCTGTAGCAGGCAGAGATAAACTCTGCCTGCCATGGTCCCCCCCAGCTGCTGCTGAGGGAATTTGCAGGGCTATCCACCTCCAACTGAGTGAACAGATAAGGACTGGGGACCCTGAAGGACAGACTCAGACCCCGCCCAGAGGTGAGGAGGGGTCACCAGGCCTGGGTGCCTGTATCCTTGACAGGGAGAGTAGAGCTCCCATTGATTCTGGTTCCAGTTCTGGGACTGACTGCTGTCTGCAGAGCGTGTGCCAGAACACTCCATAGCAGGCAGAGCTAAACTCTGACTGCCACGGTCCCCCCAGCTACTGCTGAGGGAGTTTGCATGGCCGCCACTCCGCCTCCAACTGGTCAAGCAAAGAAAGATTGAAGACTTGAAATTCAGTCCCCTGCACAGTAGTGATTGAGCAGACCTTTTCCTCAGAGGTGACAGGAGGCACACAAGCCCGAGTGCCACAACTGACCATGAGCCACCTAATCGTGAACCACTGAAGCCATGGGCAGATGCCAGTGCAAAAACTTACATAATAATATAAAGGACAACAAGGTAACTCCAGAAAAAAGTGGCGATCCTACAAATACAAGACCTGAACTGAGCAATGAACAGGAAACAGAAGAAAGCAACACCAAAAATTCCTTTTTGATGATCATCAAAGCTCTCAAAGAAAATGAGAAAAATAGCTGTAAAGAAATAGAAGAAAATACAAACAAAAAATTGGAAGAGATGAACAAATCTATGAAAGAAACATGCCAGGAACTAAAAGCTGAAATAGAAGCATTAAAAAGGCATAAAATGAGGCAAAGATGGAAATAGAAAATCTGAAGAAAAAAGGTGGAACCACAGATACAAGCATAACAAACAGAGTTCAAGAGATGGAAGATAGAATCTCTGAAGTGGAAGACTCAGTAGCTCAAATAGATATGTCAGTCAAAAAAATGCTAAAATTAAAAAAGTCATAACTCAAAATGTTCAGGAAATCTGGGACACCATTAAAAGACCTATATTGAGAATAATAGGAATAGAAGGAGAAGAATACCAGCTCAAAGGCACAGAAAATGTTTTCAATAAAATCATAGAAGAAAACTTCCCTAACATGAAGAAGGAAATGCCTATAAAGATACAAGAAGCTTACAGAACACCAAATAGATATGACCCCCCAAAAAGTCAGCGCACTATCGCGGTAAGAACCTGCCGTGAAATATGTTTTAAATAAGGTTTATTTTGTGAGAATCACTTACAAAACAGAGAAGGTTTCAAGAAACATTGAAGGGGTAAGGTTGTAGCGCGCCAGAGCGTTTCTAATGAAAGCTTCTCACCCACACGCAGCACCTCCGAACTCTTGCACCATCGGCCCAGAACCGCGCTACACCAGTCCATAAAACCGTGAGAGGTCCTGGCCCTGTATAAGAGTTCTCCAGCTTCCTGTCTCTCTCCAGGTGTGGTACTTCTGAAGCTCATTCTCGTTGACCACGCCCCTCTCGACTCCAGCACTCTGCCGCAACCCATTCACATGTGTAGCTTCTGATTTCCCTCTACAGCATGCCACATTATAATCAAGCCACAAAACATACAGAACACAGAAAAAAATTTAAGAGCTGCAAAAGAAAAGGGCCAACTTACATATAAAGGCAGACCCATCAGAATAACACCTGACTATTCAATGGAAATGATAAAAGCTAGAAGGGCTTGGTCAGAAGTTATACAGACGCTAAAACAGCATGGCTACCAAACTAGAATACTATACCCTGCAAAATTATAAATCACCATAGATGGAGTAAACAAGATATTTCATGACAAAGTCAGACTGAAAGAATATCTATCTACCAATCCAGCACTACAAAGAGTATTAGAGGGAAAACTCCAACATAATGACCCCAGATACACCCACAAAATCACAAACAATCAATAATTCCATGAAAGAATACTCTGGAGAGAGGAAATACAAACAAGTTACCACCAAAAATAGAAGGAACTATGAACCAATGGTCACTAATTTCCCTTAATATCAATGGACTCAACTCTTTTATAAAACGTCACACACTAACAAGATGGATACAACAGCAGAAGCCATCCTTCTGTTGCCTACAAGAAACAAACCTCAACCACAAGGACAGAGACAGGCTTAGAATAAAGGGTTGGGAAAAGATTTTCCAGTCAAATGGTCCTAAGAAACAAGTGGGGGTTGCAATCCTAATATCTAACAAAGTAGACTTTAAGCTAAAAGCAATTAAAAGGGACCAATATGGTCACTACTTATTCATGAAAGGAAAAATTGGTCAAGAGGAGATTTCAATCTTGAATATTTATGCCCCTAATATAAGGGAACTTACTTATGTAAAAGAAACACTGCTAAAGCTCGAATTCCCATATCAATTCTTACACCCTAATAGTGGGAGACTTGAATACACCACTTTCAACCCTGGATAGATCAACCAGACAGAGACTCAACAGAGAAATAAGGAGTCTAAAAGAGGTTATGGTGCAAATGGATTTAATAGGTATCTACAGAAGCTTCCACCCAAATGCAAAGGAATATACATATTTCTCAGCTCGTCATGGAACTTTCTCCAAAATTGAACACATAATTGGTCATAAAGCAAATATCAGCAGATATAACAAAAGTGAAATAATCCCTTGTAACATATCAGACCACCAGGGCCTAAAGTTAGAGTTCAACAACATCAAAACCCAAAGAAAGCCTACCAACTCATGGAAACTCAACATCACTCAGCTGAACCATCTCTGGGTCAAGGAAGAAATTAAGAAAGAAATCAAAGTCTTCCTAGAATTTAATGAAAATGAACCCACAACGCATCCAAACTTGTAGGACACAATGAAAGCAGTCTTAAGAGGAAAATTCATAGCGCTAGATACCTATATGAAAAACCTAGAGAAATCCCACACTAGAGATCTAACAGCTCAGCTGAAAGCCATAGAACAATTAGAAGCAAATTCACCTACGAGTAGATGGCAGGAAATAATCAAATTTAGAGCTGAAATCAATACAATTGAAACAAAAAGAACAATAGAAAGAATTAATGAATCTAAGAGTTGGTTCTTTGAGAAAGTTAACAAGATAGATAAGCCCTTAGCCAAACTAATCAAAAAACAGAGAGAGAGTGTTGAAATCAACAAATTCAGGAATGAAAAGGGGGACATAACAACAGACCCCCCAGAAAATACAGAGAATTATCAGATCATATTTTGAAAATCTGTATTCCACAAAAATGGAAAACCTAGAAGAAATGGACAGCTTTCCGGACAGGTACCACCCACCAAAATTAAATGAAGATCAGATTAATTACCTAAGCAGGCCTATAACCCTTAAGGAAATTGATGCTGTCATTAAAAACTTCCCCAACAATAAAAGCCCTGGTCCAGATGGTTTTAGTGCCGAATTCTACCAGAGATTCAAAGAAGAATTACGACCATTACTCCTCAAACTATTTCACACAGTAGAAATTGAAGGAATATTGCCAAATTCCTTTTATGTGGCCACAATTACCCTAATACCCAAGCCACTCAAAGACACAACAAAGAAGGAGAATTACAGACAAATTTCCCTCATGAATATTTATGCAAAAATTCTCAACAAAATTTTGGCAAACCGTATACAACAATGTATAAAAGATATCATCTCTGAAGGGCAGATTCAGACCCCATCCAGAGGTCAGGAGGGGGCAAGAGGCCTCAGCACCTTTATCCCAGCCTGGGAGGGAGAGTTGAGCACTCATTGCTTTTGGTTCCACTCCCCGGACCCAGTGCTGGCTGCAGAATCCCAGCACTCTCTGGAGCAGGGGCAGGTAAACTCTGTCCCTGACCCCATCCACAGCTCCTGCTGAGGGAATTTGCATGGCTCCCCCCCATGACCTCAAACTGAGCGAATCAACAACTGCAGGGGTCTCTGAAAGACAGAATCAGACCCTGACCAGAAAGGTGACAGGAGGCATACAAACCCGAGTGCCACAACTGACCAGGACCCATCTAATCGTGAACCACTGATGCCATGGGCAAACGTCAGTGCAAAAAATTACATAAGACTACAAAGGACAACATGGTAACTCCAGAAGAGAGTGGCGATCCTACAAATACAAGGCCTAAACTGAGCAATGAAGAGGAAACAGAAGGAAGCAACACCAAAAATTCCTTTTTGATGTTCATCGAAGCTCTCAAAGAAGATATGAAAAAAGCCTTAAAGAAATAGAAGAAAATACAAACAAAAAATTGGAAGAGATGAA
>PVIH01026436.1:0-18764 GCA_004025045.1 Sigmodon hispidus | reverse complement strand
GCCATGATTGTTCAAGCCTTCACCGCCATTGAGGCGGGACAGCCCCCACATGTTTGGCTTGCTGCCTTGAAAGAGTAATGTTTGGCACGGGTTGTGAGGCTAAGCACTGCACATGGTTTTGCCTAGGTAAGGCTTCATGAAGAGCATGCCTAATTGCATACAGGTTGGCACCCACTATCCTGTCCTCATAAAAATGGGTACCAGACAGGTCTGTCCCTGTCTGGGTGGATGACACCTGGATTAGGGATAGCACAAATCCTCTTGCACAATGGGGATTAGGCCTCTGCTCTTGCCTGCTGCTTTTGCCTGATTTTTTAATTTTTTAATTATTAAATAAGGGGCAGATGTAGAGAGCTGCCTGCTGCTGCGCCCTAGAGATGGTGCTGATTTCTGGCCTCCACCCCCCCATGGGTGAGTGCTCTCTTTTGATAAACAACTCCTTATTTGGCTTGAACCTGGGGCGTGGTTTGCTGTTGTGTATGTGGACCTATGAGCTGTGCCCACATGGCTTATTGGGATTGGATGCCCTGAGAGTTTCTAGTCAGTGGGCGGGGTTTCCCGGGGGAGGAGAAGGAGAAGCAGAGAGAAGAACAAAGAGAGAACAATTGTAAAGGTCCCGAATAAACTGCTGAAAGTAGATCCTGGGTGTTGAGCTTTCCTTGCTGGCAAGGGTGCGCGTGACACAGGGCAAGTGAAGGAGTCAGGATATAAGCTCTGATGACCCACCATAATCCTACCCCATGTCCTCATGTCTATAGCACATGTGACCTCTCTTAGACCAATTCCTCAATAGACATTTTACTTCCAGTACCATCTGACCTCCCTGTTACTACAGACTTCACCTCATGACATCATTCATAATCTTCTAGAATTTCCCTGCTACAAACCCAGCAATGTATTGCCTGGTCTCTGCTATATATATATATATATATATATATATATATATATATATATATATATATATTCCTGGATTTGTGTTTTTGCTACTGGTGTTGCTTAGTTTGTTTTTGTTTTGTTGTATTTACATGAATTTGGAGGATTTTAGATTATTGTGCTTGTATAGCAAAAACTCTACCAATTGAGCTATCTACTCAGTTTGGTACTCTCTTTATAAAAGAAAGTCCTTAGGTAACTCAGCATTTTCAATAACTAAAAATTTCTATGGATTGAATAGAGCTCTTAAGACACCATTCCTATAGAGAGTTAAAAGTTCATGGATTCTTTTTAATGGTGCTGATCTCTTTAACAGTTACATCTTTTTCTGCAAGTACTTTTATCCACAACCACAGGTGTGTTCATTTTCGTGCCAAATAGCTTTTATTCAAATTCTCTTCTGATATTTTATCCCAAACTTCATCAAATGCCTGGATAAAAGTACCAGCAATATCCATGCCACAGTCTGAATTAATTAGTCCACTACCTTTGAAGTAAGCCTTATTCAAATATGTATCATGAGCATGATATAGACAAATTTCTTTGCCAGCATGTAGCATGAATGGCCTCTATAGCTGTTCCCAGTAGAACTCTTATTTCTATCTGAAACATCATGAGAATCATCTATATTATATACAAATCCATTACCCTTGTGCTTGTTTCCACACCAAGCACACTCATTCATTAGCCTCTGCTTACAGCATCCAGCACTTCTCTAGCTCACATTTCCAAACTTCCCAAATCTCTCCTGAAAACCAGATTGAAAGGCTAAAGAATCACATGATCAGAGTGTTCATAGGAATGGCTACTTCTCTGGTTTCAGCTTTTATGCATTAAATATTTCTGGTTATCTTAAAGATTTCAATATCTGTCATAAAAATAAACCCAAGGGTGGGAAATTTATTTTGGTTCAGTGTTACAGGATCTTGATTGATTATGATGGGCAAGGTTTGACAGTTAAAACTCCTAGTCCACTTATAAAGATGCTTCTCTTTCCAAAATAAGACCATTAGCTGCAGAACAAGTATTTTAAAACATCTAAGACTGGGGATAACATTCCAAGACATGATGATGAAGTAAAAACAAACATCAGTGAATCATAAAAGTTATATATATATTAAATCTTCTATATCCATAACATTATTCTTGATAGATAATTATTGAATATAGTAAGAAGACAATATTAGGTATAGTAAACCCAGGTATTATATTTAATTTGAATGCCAGGCTTTATCAACATTTATCAGTTGATTTACTCTCTTGTTGATTCCTGCCTCATGGGCTCCTAATAAAGGCTATTCAAATTAAAGCAAATTCCAAAAGGACCATCAATGAATATGCCTTAATGAAGCAATAATTTAATTAGGGAACCAGTTCTATATTTTTTTCCTTAAATGATCTACATGTGAAGGAGACTTGTGCTGGTTAGTTTTTCTTGTCAATTTCATAGAGCCTAGAGTCACCTGGGAAGAGGGAAGCTCAGCTGAATCATTTCCAAGATCAGATTGGTCTATGGCCATAACTATAATAGATTCCCTCCCATGGCAGGACCAAACTTAGCCCAATGGGTCCAAACTGTACAACATAGATAGGTGAGTAAGCCAGGAGCAAGCTAAGAAACTGCTTCTTTTTCTATAGTCTTAGTTTCAAGTTTCTGCTGTACTTGAGCTTTTGTCCTAACTCCCTTTAGAGAAGAACTATGACCTGGAAGTGGAAGCTGAAATAAACTATTTCTACCTTAAGTTGCGTTGGGTCATGATTTTTATCACAGCAATAAAAAGCAACCTAGAGCAAGGTTTTGCCACACTCCTCCGTTACTGGTACCAACATCATAAAAACAACAAGTTGAATCTTCAAAGCCAGGATGATAGGTCACCATGACCACCTGCTTGGCACAGATGCACTGTTTCCAGTATCCTACCCACACAGAAGCTTTTCTTTTTATATCTCCTTTTGCTCTTTTTTACTTATATATTTGTTTATACTGATATGATGAATCTTTCATGGATGTTTCTGTCATGTATCTTATTTGGAAGCAAGAATGATGCTGTCCAGGTCGATTTCTGTGAAAGGGCAGAACGAAGATCAAAGCAAAGGGGCTGCTGTCCAGTCAGAACCAGAATTAAAAAAACAAACAAACAAACAAAAAAACCCTATATTTAGTAAATCACGAGGGAAATTTCTGGGATGAGGTGGCTTCTGAATGTCATGAGGCATCATTTAAAAATTTACATGGAATATAGATAATGATCACAGCAATATTTTAGAACGCTCACTTATAACCTCAAATAGTTCATTCAAGGCTCAATTTCTCCATCTATTTTCCAAGTTACCTCCCTAAGGAAAGTAAATAAAAGATAGGTTTTGCCACTCAGACTCTATTAATGGAAAAGAGTATTGATTAACTATTGACTCTAAGCTAAGAGAGTTTTCTATCAACTAACTGTCAGAGAGAACATGATTATTAATGTCATGTATAATTCTAGTCATATATATTGCTTTTGCCATTTAATCAACATTTATTGTGTGAGTTCCAAATCTGAAGTTAACACTAAGAAAAATACTACATAATTATCTATGACTGAGTACACACAGAGAAAGATATACACAATGAAAACAGTTTTCATTCAAAGAAGAGTCTTTTCAAAGTAACAAGTAAAAAGCATTATAGGCAGTAAATTTATGTATTTTTTCTACACCAACAAAATGTTAAATTTATAAAACTTAACCTAACCTTTCTTTACCAAACACTAAGCCTACACAAGTCTTATTTGACCTTAAATTTAAGAGTCTGTGGACTAAAATAAGCCATTTGAGAACTTGTTTATTTTACATTTCTTTTTCCAGCACACAGGTAAACATGCAGCACTATACATTTACATCTGCTACTATTGCATTAGCCAAGTGTTCTCTAGAGGAGCAGAAGTGATATAATAAATCTATAGACAGATAAAAGGAGAATTTATTAGAGTGGCTTACAGACTGTGGTTCTTCTACTCCCACAATGGCTACCAATGGAAAGTCTCAGGATCCAGTATTTGTTTAATCCATGAGGCTGGATGTCTCAGTTGGTCTTCACTATATGCTGGAATCCTGAAGAAGGCTCTAATGATAGTGAGTTAATGAACTTGCTAGCAAAAGTGAGACCAAGCAGCTGAATAACAAAAAGATTCCTTCTTCCATGTCTTTTACTTAAGCTGTCCCAGAAAGGTGTGGACCACATTAAAGGTGGATCTTCCCACCTTCAAAGATACAGATTAAATGTGGGACTCCCCCTCCTCAAGAGAGGCTAGGTGACAAGGAGAGCTCAAGAAGGGGTGCATAGATGTCCCTAGGAAGAGGAAATAGGAAACATTTTACAGGTGGACTGGGGGCAACTGAGGAAGGGCATAGGAGGGCTAAGGTTGGGGAGAGACGGATGGAGGGAGAGAGTATGGAAGAGACAACTGGAATAGGGAGGCATCTAGGCGTTGGTGTGGAAACCTAGTGCAGTAGACACTTTCTGGGACCTTGATGGTGATCCTAGTGAAAACTCTAGGAATTCAGGATACAGAGCCTGAACTGGCCATCTTCCATAACCAGGCAAGTCTTCAAGCAGGAGGTCTGAGACACCAACCCAGCCCAAACCCTTTAACTCCCAACCTGCCCTGCCTACAAGATGTGCTAAGGTAATGGTGGTAAGAGAAATTGTGGGATTGGCCAACCAATAACTGGTCTAATTTGAGCCATGAAAGGGAGCCAATGCCCAACACTGCCTGGATGGCCCAGAGAACTAGTGTAGAACTAAACAGGGAAGGCAAAAGACTCAATGAACTGATTACTAGTTATATTCTGTTATACTCATAGTACTCACAGAAAAGGGTCTAGCCTAATCTTCATCAGAAAGGCTTCCTCTAATAAGGTGATGAAAGCAGATGCCAAGAGCAACAGCCCAGCATTAGGTGAAGCCTGAGGAACTCTGCAGAAGCAGGGGAGCGGGGAGTTATAGGAGCCAGTGAGGCTGAGGATACTATGAAAACACAGCCCACAGAATCAACTAAGCAGGGATTATAGGACCCCAGAGAGACTGAAGCAGCAGTCACCCCCAACCCCCGAGCCTGTATGAGCCTGTACTAAGTCCTCTGCATACATGCTGTGAGTGTTTAGCTTAGAGTTTTTGTGGGACTCCTGACAATTGGGGTGGTGATGTCTCTGACTCTTTTTTTCTGCTTTTGGGACCCTTTTTCTCCTACTGTGTTGCGTCATCCAGTCTTCATATGAGAGTTTGTGACTAGCTTCAGAACATTCTATTTTTCCCCGTTTCGTTGATATCCAGAAGACTCACTGGTCTTCTGGAAGACAAGGAAGATGGGGTGGATTGAGAGAAGTAACAGAGGGAGGAAGACTGCAGTTGGGATGTATTGTATGAGAGTAGAATAAATAAAAACAAATAATTGTGCATCTTTCCACTTCACATGACTTAATTAAGAATATTCCACCACAGATGTGCCCAGCAGCTTGAGGTTTAGATAATTTCAGGTGTAGTCCAGTTGATGACCACACATAGCTATTTTTATATAAGGATTCTGAGAGACATCACATTCTTTCCCCCCTCATTGTCACTGTGCTGTCATTGTAACTGTAGACTGTCATTTTTACTTGCTAACCGGCAGCCTCTTCTTACAGTTGTCTCAGACACAATCTTCAGGGTACCCTCAGATCCTCAAGGTGACCTTGAAACCAACCCCCTGCATCTCAACAAGGAGAATCCCTGCTCATACACCACACTCCTCTAGTCTTTCTGACATCCTCTGTCCTCACCTAATGGTGAAAACTTAGTGCTTTTAAAGTGGCCATGGATGCTGTTACTTTCTTGTCTATTGTCTCTCTTATGTCAATTGTGCTACATATTATGATTTCTTCATAGGGATTGATTTAATTGGATTGGATTCACTTGGGATTCTCTGAAGCAACATATCCATCAAATATCTTCAAAATGTTAAGATATATGTCCTTTGTTTTTGCTAATATAAGCTCCTAGAGTTTAAGAATGATACATTGCTGCAACTGTGTCACAGGTCCCTAAGCTAATGTATCACACAATAAGCCTTCACTAAATAACTATTAAATGAGTCACCTCTCCTCTCATAACCTATGTCCACACATATTATATTCAAATTGATTAAACATGGCTGGTTCAAACTAAAGTAAACATATAGCAATTCTCTCCTAAAGAAATAGAAGCAACTGGGAACTACGTGTGCTAATTTATCCTTCTTCACCTTGCCGAAGAACACCATCCATCAGTCCCTTCCTGTCAGAAGTCATGATGAACGTACAATATAAAACAAAAGAGACATGTAGAATGAACAAGTTATCAGTATACTGTGACAAAATTTTCAGGCAACATGATATATGACTACTGGAGTTATTGTATGAGAAAATATTATATTAGTATTATAAGACAAAAATAAGAGAAGTCATCTTTCAAATAATGATAGAGTAATTTTCCAAATTTCATGAAAAATGTTAACCCACAAATCCAAATAGCTCAGTGAACTCTAAAAATTTCTTAATCTCAAGAAGATAAAAGAGAGAGAGTGATGAAAATCCTTACCATATGTGAAAATAAAATCTTCAACCTATGCAGAAAGCTGACTCAACTTGAAAGAAGCAATGTTTTTAAGAAAAGACCTATCAACTATAAAAGCTTTATAATAAATAGATTCAGTATCAAATTTTAAAGACATTCATGTTGACTTATACAACTATATGAAGAATATTAATATGAGAGAAGTATTTTTCTATGCATTTTCCTGTGTCTACAATTAACACAGTCCAAGGGAGGCCAACTCCCAAGAACTTCTCCAGGGTTGTAGGACAAAAGACCCCAATCAGAGTAGTGGGCCTTAGGAATGTTTTAATCTCAGTATATTTATAAATAAGTTTCTACATATCTGACAGGTAAGTAAGCAAACACATGTGCTTTCTGATGGTAATTTTCTGTTTTATTTTTTAAAAATTCTCTCTGAAATTCTCTTGCTCTATCTCCTACCTGGTGACCCATCCTATCTCCTCAGCTCCTTCTGGACACACACACACACACACACACACACACACACACACACACACACAGACTAACATACACACACAGTCTACCATACACATGCTTACTGCCCAGCTCTTTCCATAGTTCCTTCACAGATATCTTCCTTCACATCACATCTCTTTCAAATAGCTTCCTCCCTTCAAACACACCATACTCCAACACCTCTTCTGCCTCACTGCCCAACTCTGGAAAATAATAGGTTACATTTTCAGGGCCCTAACCCTAACCCATTCTTATAACAATATGGTAAGTCACATATTTTTTCTCATGCTAGAGATGCCATTCTGACTGGGTGGTGAGTAACGCTTGGCCTTGCACATAGGCTAAGTAGTTAGTGCTTCCAGATAGAAAATGACATTAAAATTCAGGGCTTTAATGGCTAGTTGGCTGAACATTGAGTAGTAGGGGTACATGCAGAAAAGAGAATTATTGTAGAGGGTTATTCTTAATGTCATTATTATGATCTTGGTTCAACAAACAGATAGACACTTGAGAATTTGCCCGTGTGTTAGTTGCAGGAGCAGCTTACTCTGCTCTGAAGTCTAAAATCAACTGTCTTTGAGACTAAGAATACTGATACTTCCTGTGTCAGTTAAGAAAAATATTCTAATATTATTAGAATTGCAGAAATCATTTTCCTAACTATCCACAGCAGTGTGTATACCAAAAGATGGAATATTTTTACAAGATAAACACACAAGCAGTAAGGAAAATCACCATAGCTGTTATTATGGAAGAAATGAAGTGGCATATGAGAAAAATTACAGAGATAACCAGTTATTCATAGTCAGTAATCACATGGTTCTGCCAAGTGTGTCACCCCAAAAGGGAGTTATTCATTTGGTGGGTCAACCTGCTAAACACTAGTTGTCACCTACTCTACCATCACGCAGCCTCTGAGAAAAGTCAAAGCTAGATTAAAGTCTCAGCATAGATTAAAGATATTCATATACTATATATTTCATGACTCCATGAATACATGTAATTTTTTCAATAAAATACTAACAAAGTAATTCAAGAATATTTGAAAATATAGTAATTGTAAAGCAGGACGTTCCAGAAGTAAAAAAAAAAAAAAAAAAAACAGATTTGAAAATAAATCAACATAATAGTTTGCATGTATGATAAACAGAGGAAAAGGAAAATCACGTGAATACATGATAAAAATTTTTGATAAACTGTAAAGAGAACTTCCATAACGTGAGAGAAAAGAAAGATGAAAAATGTATAGCTAACTTATCACTTAGTCAAGAATATTTAAATTCCTTCTTAAATGAGGAAGAAACAATGTCCTCCCTCACAAGACGCATCACAAAGTCTTAGTCAAAACAATAAGATAAGATAACTCAAGTCTTTAAAATTCAAGATAAAGAAATGTGAACTAAATTTACTACTTACAAAAATATCTTGTTTAGAAAAGAAAAGGGCTGTTCAAAGAACAATGTTTTATAGTTTGTTTGGGGGAGCAGTTCATGGTCATGTATCAGGGAGTATTATCAAGCACAGACATTTCCCATCAAGATAAGAGCACCTCTGGAAGCTAGTGATGATGGGACAGTGACTCATCAGCCACCATGTACCATCTAAGATACAGTTTATCTGGAAGGATCTGTGGGAGAGATAAAGTCAGGATGTATCTCACCAATCAGTGAGTATTAGTTTTTCATCTTGGAGGTCTATTTATACAAGTTAGAAATATTAATACATTTGTAAGCATTCTATGCATATTACTAGAATTAATTATTATATATAAAATAAAGTTTGAGACTCATATATCTTTGATACCCTTACCCAAATATAGCATAAATTTAGCACTGAAGTAGGATAGAATTATTATGTACATATACTGAACTATTGAACTGTTATATATAAATATAAACTATTGAAAGTAACATATGGAAACAATTACAATTCATAATAATAGGACAATATAAATAAACTTATATAATAAGTCTGATAGCAGTCAAGATCTGTATTATGAAAGTTATGGAACAGCTCAAACGCAAAAACTTAAACATATAAGTACTATAATTTATTTGTGGACTGTATTACTCAATGCTGTTTATCTATCAATTTTCCACATACTTATAGTTACAATGACATGCTGTTTAGGGTTTCATAAGCAGCTGGAGAACAGGTTTGTGATTTCTAAAAATAAGAAAGCAAATTTTAAAAATCATAGAGAAAGGCAAAGATGTTAACATAGCAAAAACCACTTTGGAGAGAAAGACCAAGCTAGAAGATTTATAAAGTTAATTCTCTGTGTTACTGATATGAAGACTGAGTATAAAATGGAAGAGAACACAGAGCTCACAGATAGAGCCTCATTTATACAGTCAAGCCATATGGCACAAAGTTATTTCATGAGAGAGCCTGTTGTCTGGCTACACAATACTGGAAAAGCTGAGTACATTTATACAAAAACAAATAAAATATTTCATATGACATATTAAATAAAACAGAAAATGGAATTTCAACTGTTATTTAAGCCTTGATTATAAAGTGTGGGTTATTAGTAGTCTTGCCTCTGGTAATGGATAAAAAATGAGCAGGAAGGAGGAATCACCATGAGAAAAATCATTGAAATGATGGATGTGCTCATTATCCTGAGAGTGGTGGTAACAGTGAGAGTTTCACGACCACATGTCAAGGCTTATCAAACTACACACTTTAAGTGTAATGAGCATTCAGCAGATATCAGTGATATTGGAACCAAACTATTTTAAAATTGAAGTTAGAGACAGAACCTTGAGAACCAGTCCTGAGACATGAAATCTGCAGGTATCCTACAGACACCAGAGAATACAAAAACTCATTGAAGAAGGGGAGGAGAACATCCATTAAAGGCTTTTTGAGTTTTTAATGTTGCCAGGCTAAAAGCAGGTGGGAGATAAAGGAAAATCTGTCTGAAGAGCTCCAGGTGTTCAGATGTATACAACTGAAGTCAGGAAAAGCTAGCCAAGGCACACATCCCTTCAGATCTGAATTTTTGAAATCTAAGATCCCCCCTGCTCCCTGTCCAGTGCAGAGGGAGTGGCAATGTGGGTAAAGAGAACTCTCCAGTATAGAGAGCTGGGATCATGTAAAGAGAGAGGAAAAATTAAAAGGGCAAGTAAGTGAAGAAAGGGAAAGGCAGACAGAGATAGAAACTGACAGAGAGGGACAGAGACAGAGAAAGGAAAGAGGAACAAACAAAAAACATCTTATCTGTAGTGCTACAAGGAACACATCAATGCCCTTGGTTCTCAAATTTAGCAAGCAAAATCAGATTTCCAGAACCACAACAGTGCTTTGTTTCTATTGTTCATGTACCAAAAAGTTTCTCATTTTCAAATCTTTGAGATGATTTGACAAGTAAAGGTACTTGTCCTCCAAAGTTAGGAATCTGAGTTCAATGCCTAAACCCATAAACAAGTGGAAGAAGAGAATCAAGTCAACAAATCGTCTTTTGACTTTCACATGACTCTCCCTAGCTAAAGGGGTAGATAGTTCTGGGTTCTAGAGAAGTGGTATATGTAAAGCCTCAGCAGGCAGACAGATGGACGAGTCTCAGAATTTTTTACATCTTATGTAGGGAACAGCCTGTAAAGACTGAAGTTAGTGTTGAAATAAAATATCTGCAATCTGAAGAGTCCAGTTATTGATGCCTGGGGGGCCAGCCCTCAGAAGTTAGGAGCCCAAAGAGAAGTCATGGAGTCAGAATGTATTAAGGCTTTTTTATTTTAGGGGGTTAGGGGGAAAAAAACGATGCTTCATTGATGGTTTCTATGGAATCTTTTCTTTATTGTTCTTTTCCATTGTCTACTCCTTTTCTCATTCATGATGTTTTTCTTCTAATTCATTTTAACTCTATTCTTTCTCTTTTCCTTACAGCCTATATACCCCAGCAAAACTACTTCAGGGAATATAAAAATTATAATGTGTTTGCATTCTGTTTTTCAACTGAATGATTACAATGAATACAAGTAAAAAAAAAAATCCAGCATGTTACACATATCCCTTACATGATTAGATATTTTATGTATTACAGATGAAAACAAATTATCCCATATACATTCATACCCAAGCAACTTAATATAAATCAACCATGTTGGCAAACAAGATAACCTTCCCAGTCAGATCATTTATTGGCAGGCTGCATTTTGCAGTTACAAAGAAAGGGCAATTCTTTATTACTTATTTGAAAGGTAATCTTATAAGAAATCTTAAAGGAATCACAAACCTAAATTTTTATATATGAAGAACAATCAGTCAGCTCTACTTTAAATCTTAGGGTGGTTTTTATATCAGGATATTGAGTTCAGAAATAGGTATAAAGAATTAATCATCACCTTTAGCCATCAACCAATCCCAGCAAAAAAAAAGGTACATCAGCCAGTAATAATTGGGCTGTTTTGCTTTGATTCCCTGACATTAATGAGTTCCTTATTCAACTATCCACCTTTTTAAAACATCTCAAAACTATTTGACAAAAACATCTCATCTAACCTTACGTCATTCCCAAGGCCTCGATTTGGCTATGTTGCACTCTGAAAGCTATGAACACATTTCCCAACAATAAGGTTAAAAGAGTTTAAACTACCAGGGTTACTGCAACTCATTTGGTTTTTTTTTAATCATTAACCTAAGCCACAGTCTATATAATTCCTTGATAGAAACTCATGTATTCTAGCTGTGTGACACTTCCTTGTTTTATTTTTATAAGAAAAATCTATTTAAACTAATGTTACTACTAACAATTTGACAGTACATTTAGGAAGAATTCATCTTCATAATAATCCACAGGTAAAAATGCCTAGTAGAATGGAATATTTCCGTAAGATAAACACACTACATTACAGGCAATGAGGATCTCCCCACAACCATTTACACCATGCCAGATATTAGAAAAAGATAGCTGTAGCAAACATGCACAGCAGAAGCAAAGATATTCTGTGGCCTCAGGCCTTGCCTATCCAAGATCCATCCATTAAGGATTTCCCTCCTGGTGGGCTGATACTTGAAGTTTAACTGCCATCTGCTGTTCCTCTGACATGACCACTAGCACCCACTGACATGGAAATCATGCTCTTTCAAACCCTCATCTTCCAATCTGAATTATACAAAACATCTGCTTTTTCTGGAGGCAAACAAAATGTATTTTCCTCTCCATTGTCACCTATTATTTTTCAAACTTAGAGCTGAAATCAATAAAATTGAAACACAAAGAACAATACAAAGAATCAATGAATCAAAGAGTTGGTTCTTTGAGAAAGTCAACAAGGTAGATAAGCCCTTATCCAAACTAATCAAAAAGCAGAGAGTATCCAAATCAACAAAATCAGAAATGAAAAAAAGGGGCATAACAACAGACTCCCAGGAAATCCAGAGATTTATCAGCTCATACTTTGAAAATCTATACTCCCCAAAAATGGACAACCTAGAAGAAATGGACAGCTATCTAGACAGGTACCATTTACCAAAGTTAAATCAGGATCAAAGACCTAAACAGTCATATGACACCAAAGGAAATTGAAGGTATCATTAGAAGACTCCCAAATAAGAAAAGCCCAGTTCCAGGTGGTTTCAGTACAGAGTACTACCAGACATTCAAAGAAGAGCTAATACCAATACTCCTCAAAATGTTCCATATAATAGAAACCAAAGGCAGATTGCCAAACTTTTTTTATGAGGCCTCAATAACCATGATACCCAAGCCACTCAAGACACAACAACAAAAATAAGAGAAATACCAACCAATTTCTTTCATGAACATTGATGCAAAAATTCTCAACAAAATTTCGGGCAAATCGAATCTAACAACATATAAACAAAGTTATTCACCATGTTCAAGTAGGCTTCATCCCAGAAAAGCAAGGATGGTTGAACATACAGAAAACTGTAAATGTCATCAATCATATAAACAAATTAAAGGGGAAAAAACCACATGATCATTTCCTTAGATGCTGAATAAGCCTTCAACAAAATACAACATGCCTTCATGATAAAAGTCCTGGAGAGATCAGGAATACAGGGAAAATACCTAAATATAATAAAGGCGATTTATAAAAAGCCAAAGCCAACATCAAACTTAATGGAGAAAAACTCAAAGCAATCACAGTAAAGTCAGGAACTAGACAAGGCTGTACCCTCTCCCCTTATGTATTCAACATAGTTCTCAAAATTTTAGCTAAAGCAGTAAGAGAATGAAAGGAGATTAAAGGGGTACAAATTGGAAAAGAAGTCAATCTCTATTTGATGGTGACATGATTGTATACACAAGTGACCAACAAAATTCTGCCAGGGAACTTCTATAGCTGATAAAGACCTTCATCAATGTAGCAGGATACAAGACTAACTCAAAAAAAATCAGTATCCTTCTTATGCACAAAAGATAAAAGGGCTGAAAAAGAAATAAAGGAAATATCGCCTTTTATAATAGCTGCAATTAGCATTAAATATCTTGGTATCACTACAACTAAAGAAGTATCAGATCTGTTTGACAAAAATTTTAAATTTCTGAAGCAAGAAATTAAAGAGGATATAAGGAAATGGAAAGATCTTCCATGTTCCTAGATAGGTAGGATCAATATAGTAAAAATAGCAATTCTACCAAAAGCAATATTCAGATTCAATGTAATTCCCATCAAAATCCCAACACAATTTTTTACAGACCTTCAAAGAACAATACTCAATTTTATTTGCAATAACAGGAAAGCCAGGATTGCCAAAAAAATTTTGCTCAACAAAGGAACCTCAGAAGGCATCGCAATCCCTGACTTCAAGTTATACTATAGAGCTACAGTAATTAAAAGAAAAAAAACAGCTTGGTACTGGCATAAAACAGACTTGTGGATCAATGGAATTGAAATGAAGACCCAGACATTAACCCACACACCTATGAACACTTGATTTTTGACAAAGAGGCCAAAAATATTCAATGGAAGAAAGATAGTATCTTCAACAAATGATGTTGGCTTAACTGGATGGTAGTACATAGAAAAATGAAAATAGATCCAAACCTATCACCTTGCACAAAACTTAAATCCAAATGGATCAAAGACCTCAACATAAACCCAATACACTGAACATGATAGAAAAAAGTGGGAAATATCCTCCAACGCAATGGCACTGGTGACCACTTTTTAAATATAACATCAGTAGCACAGACACTAAGAACAACAATCAATAAGTGGGACCTCGTGATACTGAGAATCTTCTGTAATGCCAAGGACATAGTCAATAAGACAAAATGACAACCTACATAATGGGAAAAGATTTATACCAACTGTACATTGATCCCTAAAATATATAGAGAACTCAATAAACTAGAGCTGAAAACCCTTAATAACCCAATTGAGAAATGGGGTTCAGAACTAAAATGTGAATTCTGAGCAGAAGAATTACAAATGGCTAAAAGGCACATGAAAAAGTGCTCAACATCTTTAGCTTTCAGAGAATTGCAAATCAAAACAACTTTGAGATACCACCTAATGCCTGTCAAATTAAAAACACAGATGACAGCTTATGCTGGAGAGAATGCCCAGTGAGGAGAACACTCCTCCATTGTTGGTGAGAGTGTAAACCCATTCAGCCACTTTGTTATGCAATATGGTGGTTTCTCAGAAAACTGGGAATCAGTCTCCCCAAGGATCCAGCAATACCACTCATGCATATACCCTAAAGACGCACATTCACACTCTAAAAGCATTAGCTCAACTATGTTCATAGCAGCATTATTTGTAACAGCAAGAATCTGGAAACAACCTAGATGCCCCTCAACTGAGGAATGAATTAACAAAATGTGGTACATCTACACAATGGAGTACTACTCAGAAGTAAGAAAAAAAAATGATATTCTAAAATTTGCAGGCAAGTGGATCGATATGGAGAATATCCTCCTGAGCAAGGTATCACAATCCCAGAAGAAGAAGCAGGGGATGCACTCACTCATTAGTGGACTTTAAGCAAAAAGCAAAGCATATCCAAGCTGCAAACCACAACCACTGAACAGCTTGGAATCTGCTTCACCTTGGACTGGCACCTTGGAGCCTATTCCCTTCAGAGGAACACCTGATTCAGTCTTGATGTTGGGGTGAGGAAAGCGGATCTGCCTGGAGTGGATGCTGAACTATGCCATTTTGCGACCTTAGGACCTCTTACCTATGCTGGGGCAGAGATAAAGTGATGGAGAGAGGGGAGAGTGACTGGGTGGGGCAGAAGGGGGAAGGGAGTTTGAACAAGGGGATACATGGATAAAAATGAGACTTTATTCATAATAAAAAGAGGTAAATAACAAAAAACCAAAGTATTTACCAAGTATGACTATTTAAAGACATAATTCTCTTCCACCAAACACAACCAGTACTAGCTCCCTAAACCAGAATCTTAGTGTCACCACCTGAAGCAGATACAGAAAAACACAGAGTTGAGCATGTCACACTGAAATAATCAGCATGCAGGACTTAAGAGATGAAAATATGCTTAAGAAGGCTTACTATTCTTGCTAAGTATGCCATCCTAATCTTGCTGAGGTGCTGTGTTCGAACCACAGTAACTACAAATCAAGTGACACAAACTACCTGTAACTCCAGCTAAGATCAATGTTTTATTTTGATGGCTTCTAGCCTCTGAGGGCAGTTTTAGCCAGCTGAATATACCCAAACACACACATATACATGTAAATAAAAGAAATATTTTTTTAAACAAAGAATATGTCAACACCCCATACCAAACCTCAGCTGCGACAAGCATTCCTAGGATATGTCACACCATTAGTAAGGTTACTGTGCATGAATGACGGCTTTTGTAATTGAAATAATAAAATAAAAGTAAGATGACAGGCAAAAGTTTCTAGAAGAAAAATTCACTCTGAATTTTTATATATTTAATATGTTACTCAAAAATTAAGTTAAAAAAAGGAAAACCTCAGAGTGATTAAAAGAGAAATTTCTTTAAGGTCCACATATACTTTAAGTGTTCAATAAACCTGTTTGAAGATGAGAAATATTGTACAGAAATGAGAACTAAAAAGAAGGCAAAAAGGAAAGGAAATTGAGTCAATATAAGAATCTTAATATATTACAGTATTTGATATTAGATGGTTTTAACTTGAATACAGAAGTTCAACAACCAATAATTAACAACCAAATACAAGAAGATTTTGGAGAAGAATGTGCCAATTCTGAAGAGTGCTAGACTTCTGCCCCTGAGTGAAGTTCATGAATTACTTTTAAAACATTATTCTTTCTGTGTTCAGAGGTCATAACCCAACTACAAACTAAAGCAATAAATAGAGGAAAATTCTCTTAGCACTGTATCTCATGCCAACCTTAATTGTGCATGGTAAATACCATAGTTGAGCTCCTTGAGGAACTGTTGAGGTGCTCATTGTAGCAATGATTAACTGTGGCCTTCTCCATATTCCTCTATAACATAAAGAGATGGATGCTTAATTGTGTTGCTTAGAAACAACATCATGAATTTCATCTGATTAAAAAATAATGCCCTCACCTTTGCATCACAGAGACCATGCCAGGGTGCTCAGTAATGCAGATCTGTGTTTAGCTTAAACTCCAGAAAGAATTTGAGTCATCCCACCAAGGACAAGCAGGCGAATCATAAGTGGCCCTTCTTTCTACCACAGCCATGATGTCAGGTGGCTTACAATTATCTATGACTCTAGTCCCAAGGCCTCTTCTGGCCTCCAAGGGGATTTGGACTCCTGTGTAAAATCTCAGACACATACACATGCACACACAATGAAGGATAAAATCTCAAAAAAAGAGTAGTCAAATTAGGACATTCCCCATCTCACAGGATGTGTTCATCTATCTCATCCATTATGTAGATGTTCTTGCTTGCCATGTGCATAGTTTGTTTGCTTCACTAAATGTGTCTCTAAATATGACTTCAGTCTAGGGAACCATAAGAATTTTTACCAAATATACCAAATCTTAGCATGAAGATTATTTTTCTATTAAAGTATCACTTATTAAATTCCCACTCATCCCTGGCATGAAATTAACATGCCAGGAATAAATTTATCCTGTCATCATACATCATGTCCTTTCTATATTGGTTGTGGTTATATGCATGGAGAATAAGAAACTTCTGGCAATTCAATTGCAATTGAAGTCCACAAAAAGAACATGGTTTTTTGTAGTATATTATTATGTCAGAATTACTGACTGGTTAAGTCAATTCTATTATTCTGGCCATCAAACACAAAAACTAGAATAAGTCAATATTTGCTAGCCAACTCAATGAAAAGATATGAAATTACAATGATAACAAGGAAGATGCGAAACATAGAGTCTGAACACAGTCTAGTGAGGACTGGGATAGAGACTTGCAAAGTGACATAGGAAATGTCCCTGTGCTACAAACAACTAAAAAAAAACTCACATCAGCATTGAGAAAACAAATAATAGATATTCTACATCTAACCATACATAGGCCAATGAGACAAATTCCTGGCCCATAATGCTGAGTTCAAAGTTGGAGTCCAGACCTTATGAAGTTCAAAGCTGCTGCATTGACACAATCTCTTAAATACCTAGATTGCTCTCACTTATGAAATGATAATATATATGCAGAGAGTTGTTGCACAGATCAAATTAAAATACCAAATTTATGGGGAAATGGCAATTGCTCAGTTATTAACAGAAATGTGTTTCTTTTAAAATTCATGAAAGCAATTTCCTTCCATGTAACCACTACCTGTGAAAAATGATTCTTGATAATACAGGGGAGATTAATCATAAAAATGAAAGAAAGAGTAGCAAATATATATTAAATATTTTTAAACATCCACATACTCCAGACTAGCCTGAAATTTCCTATGTAGACAATAAGATTTCAAACTTCTGATCCTCATGCCCTTACCATCTGAGAACTGGGATTATACCATACTCAGTGTGTATGGTTCTTGAGATCAAAACCGCAGCTCTATGAATGCCAAACTAGGCGTTCTACATCTGAGCTATTCTACCGACCAACACTAATCTTAAAAAATCAGTAGGCAGTGCACATAAAAAAGAGTATCTGACATATAATGTATCAGTTAGTGAACCCAATTATCATACATTATTGCACATAGTCTATATGGTATTATAATAAAATCCCAGAGTCAGATATTGATTAAAAGCTGAAATATGAGAGAGATAAAGAAACAAACCACAGCCGCTTCTCACCCAGCCAGTTCCTCAGACCTGTCTCCTTGAGTCTCTCAGTCCTCAGCCTCAGCTGCAAAGGGACATGCCAAGTACAGCTGAGGTCCTCCCTCCTCTGTCTCTGCCCATCTACCTCACTTCCTAATTCAACTTTCTTAGAGCTTGGATTAAAGGTGTGCACCACCACTGCCTTACTCTGTTAGACCTTGAACTGACAGACATCTCTGTCTCCCAAGTGATGGGACCTTCTCTGCTTGGCTCTATGGGTGGTTGTATTCTCTAATATTAACCACTTTGAACTTGATAGAAGAGAAAGTGGGAAATACACTTCTACAAATTGGCACAGGCCACCACTTCCTAAATATAACACCAGTGGCACAGGCACTAAGAACAACAATCAATAAGTGGGATCTCCTGAAGCTGGGAAGCTTCTGCAAAGCCAAGGACACTGTCAATAGAACAAAACGCCAGCCTACAGAATGGGAAAAGATTTTCACCAACCCTACAAGTGATAGAGGACTGATCTCTAAGGTATATAAAGAGCTCAAGAATTTAGATCCCAAAACCTTGAATAACCCTATCAAAAAATG
>PVIH01026435.1:0-18763 GCA_004025045.1 Sigmodon hispidus | reverse complement strand
TACCCTAAAGAGGCACATTCACACTCCAAAGGTATTAGCTCAACTATGTTCATAGCAGCATTATTTGTAATAGCAAGAACCTGGAAACAACCTAGATGTCCCTCAACTGAAGAATGGATTAACAAACTGTGGTACATCTACACAATGGAATGCTACTCAGCAGTAAGAAAAAATGATATCCTAAAATTTGCAGGCAAATGTATGGATTTGGAGAATATCCTCCTGGTGAGGTATCACAATCTCAGAAAGATAAGCAGGGGATGTGCTCACTCATTAGTGGTCTCTAAACAAACAAACAACAAAAAGCCAAGCATGCCCAAGTGACAAACCACAACCACTGAACAGCTTGGGATCAGAAACACCCTGGACTGACCCTTTGGATCCCACTCCAACTATTGGAACACCTGATTCACTCTTGAGGGAGGGGCCACAAAACTGGATTTGGCAGGAGTGGAGACTGATCCAAGCATTATTGCATCAGTGGGACCATAGGACTGTCTGCTCCCTGCCCAGGGAGGGGATGGGGAGTTGCAGAGAAGAAAAATGACCAGATGTGGTGGGAGAGGGAAGGGACCTTGAATAAGGATATACAGGGATGGAAAAAAAATTCAGAGGGAAAGCTGAACACAAAGTAAATATATGTGTAGCAATCTTATTTGCATTACCACCCTTGATAAGCCATGCTTATTATTCTTATCCTCTTTATAGTTATTGTTAACTTTTCAGCATTTTAAATTCATTTTACTGTTTTTTTGATAAATGCAAAATAAAGAAGAAAAAAAAAGAAGTTAACTGACAAAAAAAAAAGAAAAAAAGAAAGAAAGAAACCATAAATGCATCTCTAGGATCCCTGCACAAAGGATGCCAAGACATTACATTGTCTTCCTCTTTCCTTTAGTCAAGAGTAACAACATGAGAAATGGCTTCCTTATACTTGATAGTTACCTCCCAGGTTAGGAAACCTCAAGTCAGAAGCATAGACTAAAGAGGTGATCAAGGCCACAGCTAATAGGTAAAGTAGAAACTATAGACTTTCTGCATCAGGGATCAGAGGAAGAAGAAAGAATACTAATTGGCTTAGTAGATGTGGCTGGTGGTGCCTGTAGCATAGACATACAGTATGTATTAGGTGAGCAAGCAATGAGACTGATTCCCGGGACTGAAGACTCTTTAAGATACTGTGGTCAGCACAAAGACAGAGACATGTGCAATGATTCCAAAGAGCCAGCTCAGTGGTGGTATTCTTCAAAACGAACTGATTAATGCTAACTAGATGTCCTCTTTTCTAACATCTCAACCACATGAATATTGATTACTAAACTTTTGGCCCCCTACAATTATTATATGCAGCGCTCAACCCTGAATGAACTGAATGAGCACCATGTTTTCAACATTACTTATCTTCACTCTCTATACTTTCTCCTTGATTAGAAGGCTCAACACAAAGCTAAATGCATACATAATGTATACAATTTTTTTTTCATATGAAGTGTTCTTGATTACAGAAGGATAGCAAGAAAGATTTAAATGGTGCAGGAAACCCTCCTTGAAAAGTCACTGGATGAAGATGACTCTGCAACTTTGCATTTCAGAAAAGTGAAGCCCTATGAACTGAATTTACAATGAAACAACAGGGTTTTTTTTTTTTCCTGTTAAACCATGGCTGAGCACATCTGGAATCGAAAACTCAGAAGAGAGAAAAATGAAGCATTTTCTCTTAATAGAGGCCATAAAGAAAAAGACTAGGGAAAAAAGAGGAAGCAAGAGATATTGACATACTGATCAACTTCAGTGTGAACTGTCTCTGGATAGGTTGAAACTTGTAACAACATCTCCTCCTCCTCCTCCTCCTCGTCCTCCTCGTCCTCCTCCTCCTCCTCCTCGTCCTCCTCCTCCTTCTCCTCCTCCTCCTCCTCGCAGCTCTCCATATTTGACTATAAACACAGAGTTTCTAGTCTTGTGAGTCCAAAATTTAGAAATTAGTTTTGGAATCAGAGAATCAAAATGACCATTCCCAATTTGCTTTTTGTGGACCTATCTTGCTGTATACTATATATAAAAACAGTTATGAGCTACAAATGATCACAGTAAATTTGGAATTAGGATACCTGACAAATTATGAACACAACCTGGATTCCATAGTCTGTTGGACAGGAAACAGATGTTTGCTTCAACTCTCAGTGGGCTGCCAAGCAGAGGGCTGTTTACATCAAAGCTTACTGTGTTGACTGCAGATGCAGAAAGGTTACTGCAATTTCAAACTACTTTTTTCATGGGTCAAAATGGTTTTGTTAGATAATTAAATTATATGCATGAATAACAATAGCAAGCTCCTCACAAAGGACCCAGCATAAGTACCAATTTGATGCGGGAAGCTGGCAGCCATATTCCAAGAGTAGAGCAGTCTACTGCTCTGTAAGTCTTCTGAGCCCCAACTAGTCACATGTTTTTCTATTTATTTCCATATGGCATGCTAGAATTTTGGCCCACCTGCAATATGAATAAAATAATTTATCTAGAAAATGACGACATCATATAAGCCTCTAGGAGATATGCAGAACATGGCCATTGACCACATTTTTTCTTTCAAGTCCAGAAGTTAATCCTCTCAGTCTCAGAAAGATTAGAAGCAGCAGAAGGCTAAAGATGGCCACTTCTTTTTGTTTGCTGAGCTGGGTGGGCATCAAGAGTAAATGGAGTTACAGAAAAAGCTAGGGAAAAGATCTTACACCTGAGTCTTAGAAATCTTATAAGGATTTTGAAATACTTTTTTTCCAATTATTGTAGAATCATGAAGGTTTTTAAGTACAGGATTGATATAACATGATTTACCTTCCAAACACAGTTCTGGCTTCTGAAAAATGGGCTTTGGGGTACAAGCATTGGAAGGAAGGTATATAGGCTAGAAGCAGTTATAGTGACTCAAGAGAAAAGAAGGCCAGACTATAGGAGAATTTGTGTGTCACTTTGCTCAAAGAGATTTTATTTTCCTAAAATCAATGAATCAAGCTGTGAATACATTTATCTCTGTTTTTTTGCCATAATAAATAGAAGCCACCAATATTAGAAACATGGTTCATATTCCAACCTGTTTGAGCCTACTGATGACTCCAGCCACAACCATCATCTGATTGAAACACGGAAGTCTTCAAAGAAAAAAATGTGTCCATCAGAACCAGACAAGCCACAGTCCTAAAAGGTGATAATGAGTCAGCCCTGGGTGCTTTGTGGGCCAGTAGAAGAACTACCTTCTGGCATGCACACAGTGGAACTTTTATTTTCTTCTGTAGACCAAACTAGACAATAACATGTTTGAAAGCAGAAACTATGTATCTCAGATATGAAACTATGTCTGTAATGGAGCAAAGACCAGGCTAAGAGGTAATAGAAGAAAATGAAATCAGATACAAAGAAAGGAAAGTATGTATGATGTGAATGATAAAGCAGAAATGAACGTCTCAAAAGTGTTATGATAATTAAGAATGAAAAGAAGACAAGCAGCAAAGTATTCTGTCTGTTCTGCTGTCTTCGGTAGCCACCCTTTGGAGAACTTCTTTAGTTTCCCTGTGTTCCTTCTTTCTATGGGATGATTTCCTGGTTCTGTGCTGGAGTCTGCACATTTATATCCCCTATAAACACACTTGCAATCCCCAATTTGTGGAAATGGACAAGAAGATTCCTGAGACTCATTGGCCAGGGAGCATGACCTAACCAACACTCCATGTCCCAGTAAGATGAACAAAATAGATGGCTCCAGAGGATTTACACATATGGTTGAACACTATTACACACATTTGAGAAAGGAAGGTTCCTGTGAGCTACAAAATTGTCCTCACTAAACACCAGGTCATCTTAGATTTTTAAACCTTCCAAGCTATGAGAGGAAAATATGCTACCTGTAAACCTCTCAATCTCTTTTCTTATAAGGGTTCAAAGAGACAACGCCCCCTCAAGTGAGGAATGGATTAACAAGCTGTGGTATATCTACACAATGGAGTATTACTCAGCAGTAAGAAAAATGATATTCTAAAATTTGCAGGCAAATGGATGGATTTGGAGAATATCCTCCTGAGCGAGGTATCACAAACCCAGAAAGATAAGCAGGGGATGTACTCACTCATTAGTAGAGTTTTAAAAAAATAAAAAGAAAAAGAGAGAGATGTCATTGTACACCAGAACTCAAGGCTAGAACATAGCTAAATGACACAGTACCTCACTTCTGCATTGACGGCCTCTGGCAGGGGTGTAGGTGAAGGAAGACTTGTTTTCGTTAAGGGTCTGGCCACAGGGAGTTAATTATGCTCCAGTAAGTAAATGAGCAGCATGAATGGGCATTTTTGTAAATAGGGAGATCATAAGAGTGGGTATGAATCTGAGAGGTCTGATAACTGAGTTTGATGGGGTGCAAATAATATATATATATATATGAAGTGAAAGTGAGGTTCCCATCAAGCAGATGAGTTGGCCAATTTGTTTACGGGTGCCCAGCTCCAGTAAGAGGCAGGTCTGGGCCCATTTGTGTATCATTTGGATGAAGGTATGCTTGGTAGGATTTGGCAGAACAAAGTACTTCAGCTCTCTGGCCTCCATGGCTTCTGAAACAGCCATTCATAGGGGTATGAAGAGCATACAAAAGCTGAAGGTGCTGTCATTTCATAAGAAGTTTCAAGGAAAAAAATTCAGGCAACTCAGCCAGCCAGTCTGCTGCAGGAAGGGGTTAACAAAAGCAGGCAGTGCCTGCCTTCTCTAAGAAGTTTCACTACTGGGCACCAGCAGAATCAACTGTTAACCAAAGCAGAGAGGAGAGGCTAAGAGGGACAAGGGACAGTGTGAAGCCCTGAACTATCACAAGGCAATGATTGCTGGGGAAAGCTCCTTACTTTTGCTGAAGAAGCATGCCCACAAAAATAGCTTGTTACCTTTGACGATTTCTGCTAACTTCTTTTAAGTAAATCATAAGGAATCCAGATCAAAGTTATAATCAAATGACCACAGACCTCACCTGTTTTAGGCAAAGTGTGGCTCCCTACTTTGGCCTAATAGCATTGCCAGGTTGAAACCATGAAGTCAGTTATTGCTTTCCTCATCTTCCTCTATGCATACCGCCAAAGTGTAATAATTAAATATGAAAGAACTTAGGAAAATGCTTCTTTTGAAATTTTGCTGATGATATTCAGGGGGAAATTATGTTTAAAGGACCTGTGTTGCTTGATTTAATTTAAAGAATAAACAAAGAGACAGAGATATAGCTAATTCAAAACCCTGCCCTGAGATGTGGAGTCATGTTCAAGTATCTACTAAAAAAAAATCCATTTGGATCTCTAATTAATGAAATCAGCTCCATGTACCTCCGACTGTATCTCATTGTCTCAACCCTTGAAGTCTTCATAATCTCAGTTAAACCAACTCCAGTCTAGATTCTAGTCTTCCTGGATATTTCTATAATTCCCACACCCCACATCCAATCAACCAGTAAAGTTACCCACTCTACCTTCCAGTCATACCCAGAATCAAATAGCTTGGAACATCATACCTGCCACTATTTTCCCAGGCAGTATTGTGTTTTGAATTCCTCCCAAATGGCTCACCCCATCAACCAGGGCAGTCTTGTGGACCTCTGTATTGGTTTCAAAACTGTAACAAAAATCTGTAAACTGAAAGACTTAAAACAACAGAAATATAGCATTATGTGTTTGGGGGTCTAGACTTCAGAAGTCTGGGTGTGAGCAGAGTTAAGATCCCCTTTGGGCCTGAAGAGAGGGTCACCGTTATCTCTTTCTAGCTTGTGATGTTTACCAGCCTTCAGTGGTATGTGGCTGCATCTCTCTAATCTCTTCCCTGTCTACAAATGGCTTTCTCTTCTCTGTATATCTGTCTAAATTCTTGTCTTCTTCTGAACTAGGGTATAGGGCCTCATCTATACCCAATTATACTTCAAAGGCCTGATGTCCAAATATTTGCAAATGAGACTACGGGGGTCCAACATATCTTTGAGAGAGATCCAAGGATGATTCAACCAGTTTAGTTTAGTTTAACTCAGTGGTTTAATTTGATGTTGGGTTTAATTGTTTTCTTTAGAAACAAAGTCTCAGTATGTAGCCCTGGCTGACCTCAAAGTTACTGTGCAGTCTAGGCATAGGGATTTGTGATCCCCTATATCATCCTTCCAAGAGCTGGGATTATAGATATGCATCATCCAGTCAATTTTACTATGCAAACTTTAACAGTGCCCATTGTCTTTCTCACCAGAAGTCACATTAGTGATCCCTCACACTCCATGCTCTTTATGAGTTACCTGAACTGCTGTTTTGCAATTTTCTTTGGGACCTTTGTGTTGGACCTGTTTCTTCTGCCCTTTATCTTCTCTCCTGAGACATGCCCTCTGTTCAGAAAGGCTTTTTCTAATTAGCGTGATTGGGACTCCGAAGCTACCCTATCCATCTGATTCTGACTCTCTTCTTGGAACTCCTTTTCTCCTCTCTTTAGTTCAGCAACTGCCAGGGTCATCACTGTCCAAAAAGCTAAAATATCCTGCTTGAGAAGACAGGAAGTGGAGAAGCTGGCTCTTGGGAGTCATCCCCAGGCTTGTACTCTAATGTTCTTTCTGTAGTCTCTGAATGATGCTTTTTCTAGAGTTTATTCATTACCCAGGATCAGTGACATAAACAGATGTCCTCATACTTTCAGCTTTCTTTTTTTTCTTTTCCTTTTTTATTCTCTTTTCTTTTTTCTTTTTTCTTTTTTCTTTTTTTTTTGGTCTATGTGCATAAAAGTATGATTTTTAGTGAAAGATTCAGGGTGCACATGAAGGCATAAGTCAAGGTTTTTCTCTTTTTGACCAGTGATCCAAAAATATTCACTGAAAAATAAATACATAAAGAAAACTTTATACTTTGTGGGATAACCTAGATGCAAAGACATACAGAGGAACACAAGTCATAGGTTAATGTTTTATTTAATCAGTACACATGCACAAAGAAATCAATCAGAAATAATTATCCATGACATCATTTTCAAACAAACTCATTTATTGGTGTGATGTCATATAGACACACTTATTTATTTCTATGAAAACACACACATACACACACACAAACACACACATTTTGATGTTGTACAAAAAAAAAAGAAAGAAAAAAAACCAAAAACAAACAAGCAAACAAAAAACAGAAGACAATCATTTATAGCAGAGGAAGTTTCTGGGAATTACCCAAAGTGAGTGGTAAAGCTAGGCTTAGCCTTTGGTTCTGAAGATGAACCTCCAATGGGGCTGTACTTAATGCTTGCCAGTCACTGTGGAAAGTGCTTTTAATGAAGTGTTAATTTGATCTCCACAACCACACGAAGGCAAGAATTTTATCTCTGCTTTCCAGATAAAGAAACGGGACATCTGGGAAATTTAATGACCTGAACTAAAGTCAGATGGCCAGAAAGAATGTGAAGATATTTCTATATGACTACACAGTAGTACTATGCAAAGAGTATCAAATATATCGACCAACAGTGCGAATACACACAGTCAACAAGATCGGTGTTGGCTAGCTGTACACTGTCTCCTCTGGAGAGTAACCACCCTGGCAGTCACACTTCAAACTGAGTAGCTATCATCTGAAGCTCTTACAAGTAGAAAGGTTTCGTATTCCACATATTCTTTCAGACTTTGAAACATCTGTATATACTTAAGGAAATACCTTTGGGAAAAGACCAAAAGTTGACTTTAAAATTTATGTGTTTTCTATATACCTTATATGTACAATGTTAAGGTAATTTTATACAAGAATTTTAGTGTGGCTGTGTTTTCACTGTAGCCAATAATAATAAGATGTTATTATTATAGGCAGTTTGGAATTTAACCTGTTGCAGCAGACATGGCTTTTACAAACCCCGGGGATTTCCTGTTTTGAACAGTCCTCAAAATGCATAGAAATACTTGTTTTTCTCTTTTGATGCTTGGCATAGATATTATTATCTCCCATTATTTTGCAAGTTACCTCAGACTCCTCTACAATTGCAAAGATGATAACTTTCTTTTAAGAACCTAGTAATGTTTCTATGAAAAGAATGATTGTTAGGATTGAATATGGGACACCAAGCCTTTATCCGTGTGAAGAGGTGTGTAGTTGTGTGTATGCAAATGCATATATACGTACAAGTCTGTGTGTATAGTAGTGTTCAACCTTATGCATAAATCCTCTGGAGCCATCTATTTTGTTCATCTTACTGGGACATGGGGTGTTGGTTAGGTCATGCTCCCTGGCCAGTGAGTCTCAGGAATCTTCCTGTCCACTTCCACAGACTTGGATTGCAAGTGTGTGCCTCCAAGCCTGTTTCCTTTTCTCTTCATGGCTGCTGCTGATCACATGAACTCAGGTCCTCATGTTAGTTCAGCAAACACTGTGACCCTCACAGCTCCGGCCTCCTGATAAGCCATGTGAAGAATCAGGTTTCCACACTTTGGAACCACAACCAGCAGTACAGATGGCTGTTCTCATTAGATTTGTATTGTTTTTATTAGCTTCAATATAGATCATTTAAATTATCATATCAGTGTCCCTCATATCTGGAGGAGTGCTTTTTAGGACCTTTTAGTTTTCATGTACTGACAGTACATCTTATATCCAAGAATCAACCATAGGACGTAAAAAAGTTAATTAAAATATGCTAACTGGTCTGAATTCTACTGGGTAATGTTTCATAAGAAATTTACAAATAGTTATTCTTTTGCTAAAGGAAGAGAAAATAAACCTCTTTGAAGAATTATTATCTTTAAGACCCATGTGTCGACTGCTAGAGCTCCCTCAACAAATGTGGTTTTCCCCAAGATAAGACCCTATCATTCATCATTATATTCTCCACACATATCAGTGAAATTAGCACTTAATATGCTCTCAGTTTGCACATAGAGATTAAAAGTAATTCTCTCTAGAGGCACTCTTTCTTACCGATTCTTGGATGCCATGAACAAGAGCTGTTCTTCTTTGTCATACTTCCTCTACCACGGCGAACTGGAACCAGGAGATAAAATGAGCCTCCACATCCAGTTTTTTATATCAGGATTCCTGTCACAGTAGCCTGAAAAATTACCAAGAACAAGAAAAGAATCTCGTATTCAGTATCTTTTTATACTGTTGCACTGGGGCTTCTAAAATGATCCACCTGTCACTGGGTGATTTGTTTTTGTGATAGCCAGTGGCACTATAATTGTTTAAAATATATGTGTGGAAGGAGAAGAAGCAGGATTGCAGTAAGTCCAGGCCAGCTTGGTCTACATAGCAAGTTCCATGCTCGACAGAGATAGCTAATGAGACCTATGCCTAAGGAGAAGAGGAAGAGGATGGAGAAGGAGCTATGGGACCAGAAATGTAATCAGATGAGTGTAGTGATGTACACTTTGGTGTTTGTAAAACAAGAGCATGGAAGACAAAAGGCCTCAAGTGCTGACCATGAAAATGGAAAATATAGGATGATTGTATTGTCAAGGCCAGTAAACAATAAAGTGGGTAACCAGTAGGGAGACACAAGAGGTTCTTGAATAACTGGAGGTCTGTGAAAAGAACTCAATCACCAGGGAGGCCAGGAAGGCAGAAGCCTTGTTTAAACGATGGTATTCAGTGTTGTAAGATCTTCAGCATAGGAGGCTGAGAAGATGACTGGAACAGTAAGAGCAGTTGCTGAACAAATGTGAGTACATTAGTCTGCATTGCCAGCACTCAGGTACAAAGCCAGGGCTGTGAGCATCTGTAATCCCAGGAGGTGGGGTATAGAAATTAGGATCACTGCAGCCCTTCTCCAGGTTTGGAGAGTAATCTTGTCTTAAAGGAATACTTCAGGAGTTGTAGAGCAAGCCTGTGCACCTCTGGTCTCCACACAAAATGATCTCTCTCTCTCTCTCTCTCTCTCTCTCTCTCTCTCTCTCTCTCTCTCTCTCTCACACACACACACACACACACACACACACACAGAATAAATAAATATTTTTTTTAAAAAGTTCTCAGAGTTGTACATTTGATGGCAAGTTTTCTATAGGTTAAAGTTTACATTTCCAGATAAACTTCTGCAGATTCAGCCTCTGACAGTTGACAAAGAGCCAAGTGAATTTTGAAGAAAGGTACATGAAACACCATGGTTATCTTTCCATTCTGCAGGGACATCTGGAAACATGGCATCTGGGACCAATTGACAAGTGCAGTTTCTGTAATTTCCAGCTATTTCATCAGAAACATTTAGTGAAAACATCCTCCAGGAGAACCAAGCAGATGAAAATCTCTGGAATATGTTAATCAATACTGTAATTTGTTCCTTCATTCACCAGATGGGAAGTACAGTAAGTAGATGTCTTCCCAAATGGATTAGAGAATTTTATCTGTGTCATTTCTCTTTTCCTGAAGTATATCTTGACACACAGTTTAAAGATATTTTTCCTCGGTGTTTTCGGTCCGTTAAAAGTCCGCCTCTCCTATTCCTTAAAACAAACCATGCACAAGACATGCTGATCATCTGAGGTTGTCTGGGGGACTCCAGACTCAAGAGCTTTGGCATTAAATGGTTGTGAACAGGCAAACAGTGGAGAAACCCTGACTGTCTTAACACAAAGTGATTTTCTCCGAAATGTCATCTTTAGATGACTATCAATTCATTGAAAAGACTTCTAATAACTGCAGTTCCCTTTGAGAACAAGTTCAAGGAAAGAGCTGTCCATGAAAATGAAGATTAATTGTGCACTCAGAGTTCCCACTGCACCATGGAAAATGTGAAACCAGTTCTCATCCACAGTGTACTTGGGAGCTGTTTCCAAGTAATTATAGCTGCAGTTTGAACAGAAGGAGGTAGAACTCACCAAGTGAAGAAAATCAATGCTGTCCACAGTGCAAGAGAGAGAGGAAAACGTGATTTAACTCAGATATAGTTGCTCGATGTCTACAGTTAAGTCCACCCTGTTTAAAGAAATTGCTTATAAATTTTAACCACTTATAAGATGCTAAGACAATAAAATTTTTATCATTAACTCTAAATGACACCAGTCACTAAGAAATTTGTTTTTAATATTTTGCCACATATTAATGATAGGTTTATTCATCTGAGGGAGATGGTTCTTCCATCTAGGACACAACGACAATATACAACTCTTTCTTCCACATTCATGCCCACCTCGTCCCTCAGCACCTTTCCAAGTCTCTGGTCATCACTATTCTATTTCCAGATTGACTTTCTTTAGTTTTCAGATAAGGCACTTGCCTTTCCTTGTGTGGCTTATTTAACTTAACATGATCTTCTATGGTTCCACTAATTTTGCTACAAATTAGAAGATAGAGATTTTTCTGTATAGCCGAGTAACACTCAATTGTGTACACACACACACACACACACACACACACCTTTCCATTATATTTTATTTTTTTAATTTATTCTTTTTTACAAATTTATGAATAAAGTCTCATTTTTTATCCATGTATCCCCTTGTTCAATCTCCCTTCCCCCTCCCACCCCCTCCAGTCACTCTCTCTTCTCCCTATCTCCTTATCTCCTCCCCAGCAAGGGCAGGAGGTCCCAACATCCCAAGGTCTCAAGGTAGCTTGGTTCAGCATTCACTCCAGGCAAATCTGCTTTCCTTATCCGAACATCAAGACTGGGTCAGGTTTTCCTCTGGAGGGAATGGGTTCCAAGATGCCAATCCAAGGTGCTTTAGATCCCAAGCTGTTCAGTAGTTGTGGTTTGCAGCTTGGGTATGCTTTGCTTTTTATATTTAAAGTCCACTAATAAGTGAGTACGTCCCCTGCTTCTCTTTCTGGGATTGTGATACCTTGCTCAGGAGGATATTCTCCAAATCCATCCATTTGCCTGCAAATTTTAGAATATCTTTGTTTCTTACTGCTGAGTAGTACTCCATTGTGTAGATGTACCACAGTTTGTTAATCCATTCCTCAGCTGAGGGGCATCTAGGTTGTTTCCAGGTTCTTGGTATTATGAATAATGCTGCTATGAGCATAGTTGAGCTAATGCTTTTGGGGTGTGAATGTGCATCGTTAGGGTATTTGCCTAAAAGTGGTATTGCTGGATCCTTGGGGAGATTGATTCCCAGTTTTCTGAGAAACTGCAATACTGCATTCTAGAATGGCTGAACAAGTTTACACTCCCACCAACAATGGAGGAGTGTTCCCCTTGCTCTGCATCCTCTCTAGCATAGGCTGTCATCTGTGTTTTTAATCTTAGCCATTCTGACAGGTGTAAGGTGGTATCTCAAAGTTGTTTTGATTTGCATCACACACGTCTTTTGAGGAGCATCTAGGCTGATGCCATACCTTAGCTAAGGTGAATACTGTCCCAGTAAATGGTGGCATGGAGATATCACTCTTAATACTGGATAAAATTCTTTCAACTATGCAGCATTGAAAAGGTACATCAAATAGTAGTTTTAGGTTCAGTGGGTTTATTTTATTTTTAAATAATTATATGTGTGTGTGTGTGTGTGTGTGTGTGTGTGTGTCTATGGGTATATGTGTGGATATGTGTATGTGAGTGTAGATGCTCACAGAGATGCCCTTGAGGTGGGGTGCTGGTGGTCTCTGGAGATACATAAAAAAACCTGACAAGGATTCTGAGTACTAAAATTTGGTTCTCTGAAAAACCAATATATCTTAAAATCAGGGACTATAGTACCTTCAGCCTTTCCCCTTTTGCAATATATATATATATATATATATATATATATATATTTATATATATATAAAGTTATTCAAACTATTTTTTGCTTCTATATTAATTTAAAATTTTTTTTCTAGTTTTGTGAAAAATCCCAGTATTTTGATAAAGTTAACCACTGTGTGTGTTATAGATATTTTACCAATATTAATGACCCATATTAATTTTTTCTTTTTCCCATGTCTCCTCCAATTTCTGACACCAATGTTGTAATTTATTTATTTGCATTGTACCTATTTTTTAGTTTTATACTAAACTTTCTTAATAAATATTTTGTTTCTGTTATGAATAGAATTATTTCCATGATTTGTTAGCAAATTCATTACTTATATGTTATATATATGTATATGTTATAAATATACATAATATATATGAATTTATATTTTTTATTCTGCCATTTTTGCAAATTTATATATCAGGATATAACTGTATTTTGGTGGAGTTCTGGGCTTTTTATGTGTATAATCATCATCTGCACATAGGGATAATCAGATCTCTACTTTTACTTTTTGAATAATTTTATTTTTGTCCAGTGTTTTGCTGATGTATAGTACTGTGCTACACAAGAGTGGTGGGGAAAAAAACAGCCCCTTCCTGTTCCTGGCCGGACAGGAAATTATCTCAATCTTCCCCATCATGAGAAGGTTGGCTGTGGGTTTGTTATCCTCCATTCCAGCCAAATATGGTCCCTCAATACCTAATCTGACAAGGAATTTCATTTTGCAAGGAGACTGAATTTTACCAAATGCTTTTTCTGTGTATGATCTCTCCATGAATTTTAGTTGAATTTTGACTTGCTCTTACTTGTTGAGGAATTTTTTTATGTATGTTCTTTGAGGACTATCAGTGGTCTCTCCTGTGTGTGTGAGTTATTATCAGATTTTGACAGCAAAATAATAGGATAATTCTGGCCTCAAAGAATGAATTTGAGATTGGACATGGTGGTATACACATTTCATTCAGGTGGATAGATCTCTGCGAATTCAAGGCTAGCCTGGTCTACAGAGTGAGTTCCAGTACAGCCAGGGCTGCACAGAGAAACCTTGTCCTGAAAAACAAAAACAAAGTTTATGACTGTTCTTTCCCTTTCAATGTTATAAAACAATCTGAAGAATTAGTGTGAATTATTTAAAAGTTTGGTAAAGTCAATAGTGATACCATCTGGTGTTCTTTGTTGGCAGAAATTATATTACTGATTTAACCCCATTACTTGTTGTTGGTTGGTTCTATTGTTTCATTTAAGAATTTTAATCAACTACATTAAGACATTCAGGCTATAAAATGTCTATATGGTACCTTAAAAAGTGGTATCTGTTCCTGACAAAACAGATCACACACACTTTGCATTTTCTGTCCTGAAACCCTACTGCTCACTGTTTACCCATACAAATAACCCTAGTACACCATAGTGTGGTATCTCAGAGGCTTTCTCCCCAGTGCAAGGCCAATCACAGAAATCACTGTTTCTAAAAACGGTTTTATAAAATATAAAACATATATGTGATACCTGTTTCATCAAATGAACAAAGTGCAAACTTAACAAGAACAAAAGCTACATCCAGATTTGCATATGCTTCAGAAAACACACACACACAGAGTATCCTAAGGGTGGGACACAGTCAGATGACTGTGTAGTGAATGATGGGAGAATCTCTTCAGATGTGTCTTTAGGAATCCAAAGTACGTTGCCTCGTCTATTGGGGATCTCTGAGACAACATTTGTAGCAATTTCAATTTCAGAGAGTTCTGGGATCAACTGAAGGACTTCATACAGGACTGAAATGCTATGTATATTTCAGATAAACATCAATGGAGGACCACTCTCTTGTTAGCAATATTTAAAGCTATAAGGCATTTGCAGAGAAGTAGATGCACTGCCTGAGCATAGGTTTAAAATGAAGGGTAGCTGTGGAACTGGCTCATTAGTGGAACACTTGCATAGTCTGCAAGAGTCCTTGCCATCTTTGAAGAAATTAAAATTCAATTAAATTACAAAGGAGGTGGCTATTTCATACATTTACAATCATGACTCTATTGTCTTGATCTGACTTTTTTTTTTCTCTCCCTCTACAGTCTCATCTCTGAATTTGTCGATGCTTGTGACTTCCGGCTGAGGATCCACTCCTAACATGAGCAAATAAAGCAGTACTAAATGAAAATGCTAATGTAGAACTTACGAGCACAACCCTGAAATGAAAAACTGTCAGCAGATAAAATGTCCAGAGAGCTACACTGGGCTTCAGTACAGACCCAGAGCAGAGGCTGTGTGTCCTCATGAACACAGGTCCTTAATAAGTATTAAGGGTGACTCTGAAAGTGGCCACCCCAGCCACCAGCCACCTTCATTTCCTTGGCTTAACCAGGGCACAAATTCAGCTTGAGAGACATAATGTGGGGGTGACAAGAGCTGGCAGGCAAGCATCATGGAGAGTAACAAGCACATTTGCTCCTGAGTTTAGAGAAATGAGCTGAGGTGGGTGGCACAGCAGTGCCTTTGACACTGTCACCAGCCCTGTGGCCTCTGGTGTAAAGCCCTCTGCTTCTCCCATCCAGGTTCTCTTCTCCTTCCTGCATTGTGGTAAGGAAAAGAGTACACAGAGTAAGAGAGGAACTCAGATAATTTACCAACTCTCGGGTCTTTCCCCATTCTTCCAATGGGAAAAACAAAGCAAACAAAAAGCAGAATCCATGGACGCACTGATAGCCTGTTTTCCCAGACAAATAAATATATAAAATAGCTTAGGCAATGGTTCATTTTTCACTCTTCCTATTTTTAAAAATCTGTTTAAATTATCTTTATCCTTTCTTTTCATTTGTGTTTTTTGTTGTGGCTTGCTTTTATAAGTCAATGAGTGAAATCATTAAGTCATTTGTTTAAAATCTTTCTGCATTTTAACGCAGGCACCCATTGCTACCAATGCCCCTCTTAGTCCTGATTTTGTTATGTCATAAATATTTTATAAGATGCATTTTGATTTCTATTTAAGAAAAATTTTTCCAGTATATCCTTTTAATGGAGCTACTCTTTAGTATCTTAAAATTATATTTTCAATGAATCATATTTGTTTGTTTGCTTTAATTTAGGTTTTTAATGCTTTTGTTTCTTTTATTCTTCCATTCTTTATTTAATATATATAATAAAGTCTTTTTTATCCATGTGTTCCCTTGCTCCTCCTCCCAATACTTCCCTGTCAGCCTTCAGGCTCCCTCCTCCCCATCCCCGCATTTCCTCCACAAAAAAGGCAAGAAGTCCCAAGGTGGATCAGCTCAGCATCCACTCCAGGCAAGTCTGATTTCCTCATCCTAATATCAAGACTAGGTTAGATGTTCCTCTGCAGGGAATGGGCTCTGAAGTGCCAGTCCATGCACAGAAACACAGTCTGAACCCTCCCCTTGAGGCTCCACATACTGCCCATGTCAGTGGACAGCTGCCTATCCTTGGAGGGCCTAGTTCCTTTTCCTGATGGTGCCTGTTCTTGATTCAGTGAGCTCCCCAGAGCTGCAGCCAGCCATCACTGTGAGAATTTTCCTGATCGTTCCCCAGTGGCTGTTGTTGATTCAGTGAGCTCCCCAGAGCTTCACCCAGCCATCACTGTGGGAATTTTCCTCATAATCCCTATCCCCTTGCTCATATAGACTCTCTACCCTCCCCACCCCCAGCTAGACCAGGAACTCAGCCCAGTGCTCAGCCATGTACTCTGCCTCTACCTCTATTAATTGCTGAATGTGAATTCTATTACGAATAATGCTGCTATGAACATAGTTGAGCTAATGCCTTTGGAGTGTGAATGTGCATCTTTTGAGTATATACCCAATAGTGATATTGCTGGATCCTTGGGGAGATTGATTCCCAGTTTTCTGAAGAACTGCCATACTGCATTCCAGAGTGGCTATACACTCCTGCCAACAATGGAGAAGTGTTCCCCTTGTTCTGCATCCTCTCCAGCATAGGCTGTCATCTGTGTTTTTGCACTTAGCCATTTTGACAGGTGTAAGGTGGTATCTCAAAGTTGTTTTGATTTGCATTTCTCTGATGGCTAAAGATGTTGAGCAATTTTTCAAGTGCCTTTCAGCCATTTGTAATTCTTCTGCTGAGAATTCCTTTTTAGTTCTGAGCCCCATTTTTTAATTGGATTATTTAGTGTTTGGGGCCCTAGTTTTTTGAATTCTCTATATATTTTAGAGATAAGTCCTCTGTCACTTGTAGGGGTAGTGAGAAATCTTCCAATTCTGTAGGCTGTTTTTTGTTTTATTGACTGTGTCCTTGACTTTACAGAAGTTTATAAGTTTCAGGAGGTTCCACTTATTAATTGTTCTTAGTGTCTTTGCCACTGGTATTATATTTAGGAAGTAGTCACTTATGCCAATGCATTGGAGGGTATTTCCCACTTTCTTTTCTATCAAGTTCGGTATGGCTGAGGTTATGTTAAGGTCTTTGATCCGCTTGGATTTGAGTTTTGTGCAGGGGGATTTGTATTCTTCTAAATATTACCATCCAGTTATGCCAACATCATTTGTTGAAGATACTATCTTTTTACCATTGAATGTTTTTGGCCTCTTTGTCAAAAATCATGTGTTCATAGGTGTTTGGGTAAATGTTGGGCACTTTCATTCAATTCCATTGACCCACAATTCTGTTTTTATGCCAGTACCAGGCTGTTTTTATTACTGTAGCTTTTTACTATAGCTTGAAGTCATGGATGATGATGCTTCATGAACTTCTTTTATTGAGCATGATTGTCTTAATAATCCTGAGTTTCCTGTTATTTCATATGAAGTTGAGTATTTTCTTTCAAGGTGTGTAAAAAAATTGTGCTGGGATTTTGTTGGGGATTGCATTGAATCTGTAGATTGCTATCTTTAAAATTGCCATTTATACTATGTTGATCCTCCCTATACAAGAGCAAAGAAGATCTTTCTATTTTCTGATAGTCTCTTCAATTTCTTTCTTCAGTGGTTTAAAGTTTTTGTCAAACAGGACTGCTACTTCTTTGGTTAGAGTTATGTCAAAATGTTTAATGCTTTTTGCAGCTATTATAAAGGGTGCTGTTACTCTTGTTTCTTTCTCAGACCTTTTATCCTTAGTGTTCAGGAGGGCTTTTGATTTTTTTTTTTAGTTAATCTTGTACCTTGCTACATTGCTGAAGGTGTTTATTAGTTGTAGGAGTTCCCTGGTAGAAATTTGGGGGTCACTTATGAAAATAGCCTTATTATCTACAAATACAGTTTGACTTCCTCATTTCCAATTTCATATCCCCTTTATCTACTTATTGCTTTTGCTAGAACTTCAAGAAGTATATTGAATAAATAGAGAGAGGACAGCCTTGTCTTGTTTCTCATTTTAATGAGATTGTTTTGAGTTTTACTCCATTTAATTTGATGCTAGCTGTCAGTTTACTGTCTATCACCTTTATTATATTTAGGTATTTCCCCTGTATTCCTGATGTCTCTAGGTCTTTTATCATGAAGGAGTGTTAGATTTTGTCAAAGGCTTTATCTTCATCTAATGAGATGATCATGTGGGTTTTTTTTCAGTTTGTTTCTATAGTAGATGGCATTCACAGTTTTTCATATGGTAAATCATCCCTGTATCTCTGGGTTGAAGCCTACTTGATCATGGTGGATCCTTTCTTGATATGTTGTTGGATTTGGATGCCAGAATTTTATTGAGAAATTTTGTATCAATGTTCATGAGGGAGATTGGTCTGTAATTCTCTTTGTTGTATCTTTGAGTTGCTTTGGTATCAGGGTGATTATGGTCTCATAAAAAGAGTTTGGCAATATTCCTTCAGTTTCTACTGTATGGAACAGTTTAGGGAGTGTTGCTATTAGTTCTTCTTCGAATGTCTGGTAAGAATTCTGCACTGGCAATCCTGGCTTTCCTGTTATTCCAAATGAAATTGAGTATTGTTCTTTCAAGGTCTAAAAAATATTGTGTCAGGATTTTGATGGGCAGTGCATTGAATCTGTAGAGTGCCTTTGGTAGAATTGCCATTTTTACTATGTTGATCCTACCGATCCAGGAACATGGGAGAGCTTTCCATTTTCTGATATCCTCTTCAAT
>PVIH01026434.1:0-18766 GCA_004025045.1 Sigmodon hispidus | reverse complement strand
TTTTTTTTTTTTTTTTTTTTTTTTTTTTTTTTTTTTTTTTTTTTTTTTTTTTTTTTTTTTTTTTTTTTTTTTTTTTTTTTTTTTTTTTTTTTTTTTTTTTTTTTTTTTTTTTTTTTTTTTTTTTTTTTTTTTTTTTTTTTTTTTTTTTTTTTTTTTTTTTTTTTTTTTTTTTTTTGAGACAGGGTTTCTTCATGTAGCCTGGCTGTCCCAGAACTCACTTTATCAATCAGGCTGGTATCAAATTCACAGAGTTTAGACAGCCTCTGCCTCCAAATGCTGGGATTAGAGTGTGTCCCCACAGCCCAGCAATACCAAACTTTTCATCAGAATGAATTCCCTTGTTCTTCAACACATGTAGATTTTTGTTATTTTTGAGAATAATGTTCTTAGTGAGTGCTAATTGCACCTACAGCTTTCAAAGAAGTGTTAATAGATACTGTCAAGCTGATAGCCTCCTCTCCGGTGTTATGCATGTGTTAATTTATAAGGTGGCTGCAGGAACTTCACAGGCCCCTTATTTTGTCAGCTGCTTGATAATATGAATGATGAAAGATATGCAGATATACTGCTTCTTTTTACACAGCTTCAACAAGGAAAGGGCAGCAGGGCTCTAGCACAGAGGTTTTTATTGATGAAGGCTTTTTAACAACTTAATTTTCTGATATCTCAGGGTTAGCAAAGAAAGGACATGTTACAGCAGAAAAAATAGAGACATTTAATTTTCTTACTATACATGTTTTCATTGGGAAAAATAACACATGCCGTTGAGTTTGGAGAGGATTCAGCTTTCTGTCTTTGTATGGTCTCAATCAAATAGGTCATTATCTGTACAAATGAGGCTGGTACTAGAGTGTATACTATCCCAGTCAACAGCATTATACTCATAATAAATTTCATTAATTTTGTGATAATCAAGAAATTATTATGTGTGGTGGTATAGGCCTACCACCTCAGTACCCAAATGTCTGAAGGAGGATTGGGAGATCAAAGCCAGCCTGGCATTTTAGTGAGGAAGAAAAAAAAATGGATTTTCAGTTTTGATTTAAATGTTCATTATAAAAATTTGGTAAGTAAAATGCAAAAGATACGGATGTCTTTGTTTTGCTTCTTTGTTTTGACCCCAGAAAGTCTTCTTGCTGACCTGGAACCCTCTATGTAGACAAAGCTGGACTTGAACTCCCAGAGATATGTCTATCCCTGCTTCTCAAATTTTGAGGCTAAAGGCATATTCTACAAATAGCCAGCTAAAAGATACTTTTAAAATGATAGTCCCATTAAAATGGAACAAATCACACTTTGAGGTAATTTAGAATGCTTCCAAATGCTCACCATCACAAACATAAAATCACATGGGCTTTTGGTCTGAATTGGTCAGTGACAGATGCACAGGACAAAAGCCAGTGGGTGTGATGAGAGCCTGGCTTCCCCTTTGAAGAACAGATCCTCAGCGCCTGTGAGGACAAGGCCACTGACTTTGTAAGGTCTTTGTATTTTTAACTTGTGACAAGTAATTGGGCCCCACAGCATTATGTAATGTTTTGTTTCTGAATGAACAAGGGCATAGAAAACCTACACATTAAAAATTCTAGTGATTTCATTATCTTCATAATTTAAATGATTTTGAATTATTAAAATTTGGAGTAAGGTGAAAAGTGAGTTTGAGATACTGTTGTTCATTTCTTTAAAACCCAGAATGTTTCTAATATCCAAGCATTTTGTGAACTATGATAAAGGAGGTCACTGAGTTATAGTTCCTTTTTATCTACAAAGCTAATTCCTGTCTCTATCTTCTTCAATTCCCATTTCAATTCTCTAATACTTTCACAGCATACAACATTTATTTTAAAGGGCATATTAATTTTACAAGAAACTTTATGCCTTTTCTTTTTTGCTTTTTTTCTTGGATTTTGCTTTTAATCAAACAAATATATTTAAGATAGTGAATGTAAAAGAGGCAAACCGCTAATGATCTATGAAGGCACTCAAAAATTAAAGCAATATGAATATCTTAGCAGAAGTTGCAGAAGGATGATGGATTCTCAAGTGAGAAATTACTGAAATTTGTTTTTTTTTCATTTAAATTCATTTACAGCTGAAAGTCCAACACAGCAATGCAGAATATTATTCTTCCTAAGGAACTAAATTCAGAAGTACATAAAAATCCAATGTATTTGCCAATGCCTTTTTATATTTTTCTTTCTTTTTACTTTTTAAAAAATTAGATGTAGCTCCTTGTCTCTGTTCAATTCTGTTCCAGGTCACATAGATTTATAAATTACAAAAATAGTGCTACACTGTCTTTGCATTAACACAAACCTGGAAAGCAGCCGTATGTTATATTGGTAGGTCTCTTCTTATGTGCTCCTTTACAAATGTATAAGACATACAAATTATCAGTAGGTCTCTCCTGTGGAAGTGAAAGCAACTGTGGGCAACATGGCTATGTCTTCAGGATTCTATAGCATGTAGAAATCTGTGGTTTGATATAGTTTGAGTATGGCCCCAGAGTGTCAGGTGCTGGAACGTTTGTCTTCACTATGGCAAAATTAAAAGGTTGTGGTGCCTTGAAGAGGTTTAGGTGATAAGAAGGAATTAGATTGTTCAGACTATTCCCTCAGGAGAGATGGTATTTCTCATCTGTCTAGTTTCTATATAAGTTGTTTGTTGAGAGAGAGAGAGAGAGAGAGAGAGAGAGAGAGAGAGAGAGAGAGAGAGAGAGAGTGTGTTGTAACCTCCCACTTTTACATGTGACCATTTTCCTCTTTAATTTTCAGCTGTTTGTTGAGTCATCAAGCCCATCCTCAAGTATTTTTGTCATAGCAAGAGAAAATAGACCAAGACATAGAATATTTGAGGTCCAGACAGAGTGGTTCCTATGACAAGAGCCAGCTGAAGTAGGTGCAGTATGGCTCTGCCCTAAGAAGCAAGCTGAACATTAATACCACGCGTTGCTCATTATTGGCGACCTGTCCTGCCATGAGAGTAAGACAGGAGGATGAATTAGAGTAGCAGGCAGAGAAGTAGGAGGTAGTGCCAGTACCATATGGAGGAAGACATGCCTGAAATGTCCATTTGCTAGGGAAGCTCATCCTTCACTGTTTTTTCAAAGACACATCCTCTGAAAGTGGAAGCTGATAACCTTAGGCTGGCTATCTTATACTATTAATGGTAGGATCATATTTTTCCTTATGCATTAAAAAAGGTTTTTTTAAAATAATTTTTCACTCCCTTCCTCTCCTTCCTACCTCTCTCTCCACAAAGAACCAAAAAGAAACAGTAGCACATAAATGATTGGCATAAGTCCATCAAATGCTTCTAATAGTCTTCCAGAATAGATAGATAACTCCAAACACTTTGGCCGGAAATGGAAATAAAGAAGAGTTTGTTATCAAAGACAAGAGATTAGGTCCTAACACACACCTTTAGTGACCATGGGCCCACATGAAGTTATTCATTATATATTATAAATTAATCTTATAATACTTCCCACGAAGGATTACTGTAAAAGCAAGTGTCAATTCAGTCTTTTACATATAACTTACGTTAATATAGAGGTGCTTTCATTCTAATCAGCATTTAATGATTCCCCTTTTCCTTTTCTTATCTTCAAAGACCCCTTTTCTTCATGCTCAGTTGATGTTTTTCTATTAGCTTAACAGATGCACATGAATCTACTGATATTTTAATTATCATCTGCTGCCCCTCAGCCCCTCAGCCCTTCAGCCCCTCAGTCAGTGGTTGACATGGCCTTGCAGGGCTTCCTGACCTGTGCCCTGACTCTGTCATGGCCACAATGTATAAATCAGCTCAGAGAGGCTGAGGAACAACTAGCTGACCTTGCTTTTGACCAGAGACACCTCAATAGACATATTTTTTTTGTCTCAGAATTAAGGAAGATCAAACTCTAACCCTTGTCCTTTGCATCCTGTGCATCTTCTCTACCCAAATTTCTGACCACTCTATGGCCAATTCCAGTCAGCTAGGCACTGGCTCTGCTCCCTGACTCAAAGTCATATTTTACTGGACAGACTTGGGAGTGTCAGAGTGGGATCAAAATATCTCACAACACTGGTTCCTGTTCTGGCTTCTCCCTCTCTCGCTGTCTCTCAGCTTATCATGATTATGTCATCAGACTACCTTCAGACCAATGAACAGTTAAAGGCCGAGTAAAGTTTATGACTGTTAAATTCCATTGGATTCTGATGCCGTAAATAATAGAGATAAATTAACAGGCAACCTTGAAAAGTGACCTGGTGCTTTCCAGTGGTATCCCAAGAAGGTTGTTTTGTGGAATGCCTTCACGTTGATATCTGCGATGTTTTTTTTTTTTCATTTTTTATTTACATAGAGGAGATACTCTCTACTGAAGAGCATACACATTCATGTGCTATATAAGCAAAGAGTTGCTCTTAGACGATGAAAGCAGCATGAATGTCTATGTGGGGATTAGCTGTCATTTCAAGACCTTAAGACACTCATGAACAGGAATTGTTGGTTACAAACATAGCCAAAAGTGTTAATGCCCTCAAATATATCCGCCTATTCTCTACCTGGACAATAAAAGTAAAACCTAAATATATATTCCTATTTCTTCTAACCCTTGTGTATTTTTTCCATTTTATTCTTCTTGGGGTAACCACTGACCATTGGAAGGATAATAAGGAGCTTGCCAATTTTACATATGTATATTCAGACATCTGCAGCGAAGATTTTGCAATGGAAAGATTTTGTCTGGCATAGTCATTCAATATAGAGTTCTCCCACTCTGTGTAAAAAGATTTTCATCTTAATTTTTTATAGTTTCTAATGTTTCTAAATACAATACTTTACTGTTTTCAAAGACTAAGAATGAGTCTGGTGTGGTGGCACACACCATTACTCCCAGCACCCAGGAGACAAAGGCAGGTGGATCTCTGTGACTTCAAGGCTAGCCTGGTCTATAAAGCAAGTTCCAGGACAGCCAAGGCTGTTATGCAGAGAAACCCCATTCAAAAAACAAAAACAAAGACAGACAAAGAAACAAATAAAAACCTCAGAATGACCTGACTAAATCACTGAAATTTTGAAAAACTATACATGATTTAAAAAAATGTCACCTGTGAACAAAATCCAAATGAGATGACTTTTCTATTTAGATTTATTTTTAAGTTTTAATTGTTTACTATGTGTATACGTGCATGTCTGTGTGAACAAATGCTGTTGTGTGAGTACCCCTGAAAGCTAGAAGAAACATGAAATGCCCTGGAGTTTGAGTTTTGAGCTGTTGTGAGATGCCCCACATGGGTGCTAAGAAACAGACAGGTCCTGTGCTTGATCTATGGTTGCTCTTGATTCTTGATCCAGCTCTTCAGCATCTGTAATTTCTTTACAGTTTATAAAATGATTTCATATCCATTATTCCTAACAGCAAGTACACAAATTAGTTATTGTTATTGTTAATATTCTGGACAAAGAATAGAGACTTAGAATAATTTATTTGTCAAGTAGAATGAACTAGAAGTTGACATAATTGGAACTCAAACCAGAATAATTTACATCTAAGCACCATGTACTTTCCTGTGACTATGCTGCAGCTAACATACTTTTTTTTTATTTTTAGAAAATTGAGTTCTAAATCTTAGGTTAAGAGCCACAGAGACATGGATAGAAAAAGCATTCCCCTGGGACGATTTGTCCTAGAGAGCACAGTTAGTTTAGTCCCAGAGTGCTCTGAAGATCTGGGACATTTTTGATTAAGTAGGTAAAGGTTGATAAAAATCGGCCTATGTTTTCCATTTTGGTTTTCTTCACTCTTAGAATGTTAAAAGAAATGGAGTGTCACATAAAAGGTTGGCAGTATGACTCCAGGCATTTGAGAAATCATTTATTTCACTACATAGAGATTAAAAAAAATCAAATGATTCATGGAAAACTAGTTGGAGGTAAGATGCACAAAACAGAATGCTAATATGTGGTGCAAGGGTGTATTTTATTCATGAAGACACCTTACAAGTGAGACACTCTCATTGACACACATGTCAGGATTTAAAAGGACTTGTTTATTTTACTGTTAATCTACTTGCCATTTCTTTTGATTTAGTTATTTGATTTTTAGTATGTTAAAGTAGTTGATCTTTTATCCAAAACATTATTTTCAGAGTATATATTGGACCAGAGAATAGAGGTGGTAGAGGCTGAGGAGATACAAGTTCCTGTTTGGGGTCCTGTTACTCTTATGGAATAGTGGTGTTGTGGTGGTGTTCCAAATCAACTGAAGGACTGAAACACTGCTGTTCTTCAATGAGAAGAATGGCAATGCTGTGTATTGAATGGTCTGTGGACCATAAAGACAGGACTTAACTAATACATACAATACCTGACACATACATATAAACTACTATATTTTCAGTTGCAAAATTATAGGCTTCCCTTATTCTGATTTTTGAGAATTTTTCACTAACTCTGAGAAGCCTGAGTTAGATTGTCTGGAAAGAAATGAAAAAGAATGAGAATTGTGGAAATAAGAATGAAGGCATACATTCACAGAGCGGGTGTTCAAAGAGGATGGGAAGTGTGTCTTAAACTCCCCATATCTAAATTTCTTTTCTTGAACTCCATATCTACAGAGTTCTAAGAAATCTATGAAGTAGGGATAATAATAACCCTAGAGTATTAAGCTAGAAAATAGATGTTAAGTGCTCAACACAGCATGAAGTACATGAAAAGACGCAATAAGACTATAATGAAAATAATAATAATAATTCTACATCTTATTCTTTCTTTGCTGAACCCCACTGCAGTAACATAGGGTAATCGAGTGCTGGGGACCAGAGTCGGCAGAAGGACTGCTGCTCTTTGTTTCTATAGATTAGGAAGTGGCTTCATTGTTGTAGAATAGTGGGAACAGAGAAGGGAGTTGGTGGTGGGTGGAAAAAAGAGGAGAAATACTTCAAAAAAGACCCAGGCAACCACCCGTGGCTGTGCTGTAGAAGCTGACCTCCTCTTATCAAACATGCTGAATCCACCTCCTACCCAGTGCTGTGGAATGTGTTCCGGGTTCTGAATAGATACTTCTGCAAGATTAAGAAAGAAGTCTGATTCTGCCTCAGTCTCTCAAATGCAGGGGTTGCTTGCACAGCATTGAGAACCCCATGTCTGGCTCCTGCAGCACCCTTCAGGCATGTGCATGCTGAAGAATGGAAATTCCTGGCAGAAAGAAAAAGATTCTAGTTAACCTGGCAGGGAATCAAGCATAGGGATGGAATGATCGCAAGGCCTACATACCACCCCTCTGATGGGACTCTTTTGAAAAATAGCTTCTCAACATGAAGGAATTATAACTTCTTTAAAAGCTGTTATCCTTTAGCCTTCAACTCCCTCAACAATTCAACTTCAATCATTGTTACTTCTGAGTTATGTAGGGAAGTGGATAAACCACTTGGTTTAACTTGCTATAGCATTACAGAATCCAGCTATCCCTATTGCTCTTAGAAAATAATGACTATTAGGTATGCCTCTGTGCCAGAGAGTTTTTATCCATTCTTCAGGCTGGAGCTGACAGTTCTGACATTTAGTCATTAGTATTTGGTGACCTGTGTATCTCTAGTGAGACTTTGCGAGACAAACCCAATGAAGAGTTTTCTCGCCTTGGCTGTCTCTTCGCTCTGGTGATTATTTCTTTCTTGTAAAGATGCTGTGCACAGATCATGAAACTGGAAAGAGAATGACAAGAGAGGACGAGATACTGAGGGAGTGAGAGAGGGGAGAATTGAGGGCACCAGTCCTGGTGACAAAGGAATATTTGTGACCAGCAGGAATCTGGAGAGGAGGGGAATGGGACAGCTGGGGAGAGGAAAGAGTGAGAACAAATGTTTATAGAAATTCCACAGTGAAACTCATTGCTCTTTTATGCTATCATTCATATATATACATATATCATAATATACATATTAGATATATAATTTAAAGCCATACCAGAATAGTAAAGAGAAAGTTGTATTTTAAGATACAAAATTAAATAGTTCAATACATGACATTTTCTTGGGTCTCTTAGATTAGATCAGTTGAATAACACTTATCTAATTAGCTTAAAATATGACAAAATAAAATCAATTTTATTGTCAGGAGACTATTTTATTATATGAAATCCATTAGAGTTCAGTTTAATTGCAGAGTAGCATGTTATGTCAAGTGGCTAGAACAGAATCTATTAAGAATTTTTATGTATCCATAAAACTTCATCAAACATCTCCAATTATACATTGTAAAATATCCATGGAAATATTTAACTTTCTCTCAACTGAGGGCTTTCACAATAAATAACAATTAACCTTCTAACACATGTCTGGTCCCTTATACTTTCACAGACCAAGCACTTGAATTATAGCTCTCTGGATCTGATTGTTTTTAACTTTTTCTTGAATACTAGTTCTACAGTTATCTTTAACAGATCTATTTCTATATTTTACTGATTAATCAAGTAATAGAAAAAATCTGTATGCACCCAGAAGGTAACAGAAATGTCAGTCAGGGCTCAGTCTTTTAGGATATACACACATTAGCAAATTCTTTAGAAAGAATCACAAAGTACACTTGTGAAAAGGATGCATGTACCTGAGTGCATGGACAATGTGAAAGCTAGAGGACAATCTTGTGTGTCGTTAGGTACCATCTACCTTCTTTTCTTTAAAACAGTGTCTCCCATTGTCTTGGAACTTGGTGAATCAGCAAGATTAACAATCTAGAAAGCCCTAGGGATCTGCATGTTTCCATCTCCTCTTTACTGGGCTCACAGACCTATGCAACCAACCCTGACTTTCTTGATTGAAGTTTTGGGGATTGAATTCAGATTCACATGTCTCATGGTGAACACTTTACTGATTGGGTGATTTCTCCAACTTGGAGAATTATTTGTGTTTCATAAACTGACATTGAGTTTCTATTGCTTGCTAAACTGAATACTAGATTCAGTGGCCTAAGCCTATACAGGTGAAGAAAAAAATACATTACGGAGCCTAATTTTATATTTAGGTCAGGGTAATTAGTGTTACAAAAGGAAAAGTAGGATCTTCCATGGAAGAAGATACTCAGGGTGTGAGTTGTTTGCTTCTGACATGCTTCTCAGAGGAGCTCAGAGCTAAATTAAGATGCACCTAGGTTAGAACATGTGGGAGTGGGGAAGAACGGGAGGGAGGAACCACATGCAAAAGGCCCTAGAGGTAAGAGAACTGTGGTTTATGAGAGAAGCATGAGCTAACGATGAGAGTGAGTGCAGGAATATCTACCAAAGAGATGGAGATGGCTAGACCTTAGAAGTTCCAGCTATTACATTAATGAATTTAGACTTTCATTATGGAAATGTCTAGGCCATTAGAAACTTGAAAATATAAAGCCAGGCAGGAGAGGAGTCTTGTACTTTAAAAGTTTTCCTCTATAACATAGACAATTAGTTGCAGAAAGGGATGTATACATCAGAGATGATAGTGACTATTTTTATTTAATGTGTCAATGTAACCTACTGCCTAGTTAAGTGCTTGGTATAGAACAATATAGATCTGTTCCTATCTCTTCATCACTTAATTTATTTAGTATATATTGCTGATTAATTGCTATGTATAATATTTCTTACTATATACAAAGGAGGTGGCATTAAATTAGACTGATGTAGCCTAAACCATCCGGGGTGTAGTTAGAGAGGAGGGATAACAAGGTATACATTTATAAATAAAACAAACAGATGTTGTTCTATGAGTCAAGAGAGCACCTAAAGTATTGTTTAGATAGAGAAAACCCAAAAGTGCTTATCTAAGAATTTCTAGGGAAATCCTGCTTAAGGAAGTAGTACTTTTGAGATATAAATTGGAAAATAAGGTTTTTACACAAACTATAAATAGTAGGAGTGGTTAGGACCCAGTACAATGTTCTGGGTAGGATATTGTTAATATCAAAACTGTAGTAGTGTTAATCATCTAGGAAGAAGTGGTAGATTTCAGGCTCTAAAGGTTGTTGGGCTGAAGGGACTATAGAAGCTGGGTAAGGACACCAAGCAGTGCATGGTAGTCAATTCCTGAGGTAGAGATTCCAGAAGCAGACGAATCTGGATCTGTGGTGTTGCCAATGGAAAGTTCAGTTTGGGGTCCTTGAATAAAAAAGGAACAAAGAATAATGATACAGCAACCATAGAGAGATGTTATGGAATGAAAAAGGTGGTTAAAGTATTTCAAAATTTATAGTGAGATAAAGGTTGGGATTGCTGTGCATGGCTCTACTGCATGTGGATCTCTCTCTTTTCGGTGTAGATATGCAACGTGGAAACATATATACCATGATGTATATGTGGAGATTAAAGAACAGGGTTTGAGACATGGCTCTTGCTTCCCCCTATATTGAGGCAGTATCTCTTATTTTTGCTGCACTGTGTACTCCAGGCTCACTGGCCTTGAGCTTTCCTGTCTCTGTCTCCTATCTCATTCCAGGAGTGCTGGGAATGTAGATGCTTGCCACCACATCTGCAATTTTGCATGGGTTATGGAATGGAGCTCAGCTCCTTGTGCTTACAGGATAATCAAACTATCTACAGCCTCTGGATATTTGATTTTAAGCCAGTGGTTAATGGGATCTTAGAGATTGGGAATTCGTTATCTAGATTTTAAAAGGCAAAGGGCAGATGGCTTAGGAGAAAAATAGAATGGAGAACTGGGTTGTCTTGTGTAATGGAAGAACCAACATTTTGGAAGTAAGTAAGTGAGAAAGACTGAAGTCGTAAGAGAGGTCTAAATGTGTGACTGCTGATGGATCATTTTAAGACCATTGTAAGGCCTAATGATGGTGTGTGAGTTCCTCAAATGGGGAGCAATGGGCATGCCCAGACAGCTGAGGTGTGATGGGTTACACACATGAATTGTGCCAGTGTTTATAAAAAGTCATCCTTAGTCTGTATCCATTGAAGAGACTGTAGATATTCAGGGTGGCTCAGATACTTGGGTAGAGGCAATGGTACTCAGCTAGGCAGAAAACACTTAGTGAACAATGGTTCACATCCAAGTGTTCAGATCATAGGAAAACACACAGTTGCACTTTTGTTGGTGTTATTTTTAGGTATTTTCAGACTATTTTAGTATTTTTTTTTTTATTTAACAGAGTTAAATCCAATACTTCATAGTCTTATATTGACCTCAGGGGGAAAAATGTGATTACTGTTAGAGTCTGCAGATCACTCCACAAAAGACCACCACTCACATATGCAGAACAAGAGCATTTATTTCTCGAGAGAATTCCTGCATACAGGGTTCAGCCACACAACAAAATGGCAAAGACCCCAGAGAAGCTTGCAGGCTCCTTCTGTAGACAACCAGGAGGGGATTAAGTCATCCTAAACATGAATGGCCAAAATAGCAAAAACAGCCACACTAATGATCCTAATTGGTAGGGGCTGTGTGCTGAGTCATGCCTAGTATTCAATATCTTCCCCACCTATTTTAGCAGAAACTGAATCTTAGACCTCAACAGAAACTGAAACTTAACTAAAACTCAGGCCTCGTAAAAATTGATTCTGGGGGAAGCCCACCATGGTGCTACTGTGGCTTTTCAATTATTATCCTCAGAGAACTTCAGAAGAAGAGTGGAAATATATACAAGAATTATATGATTAATAGTTGACAGGTTCATGTCTAAAGTGTACAGGAGACCTAAGAATATCTATTACTTTTAAGTATATGTAGAAAAAGGCTTCCCAGAGGTGAAACAGATCTTTGTCTTGAAAAGCAGGTAGGACTTTACCAAGGAATGACATGGAGTGTGAGAAGCTCAGGGTGGAACTGGGAGGTTCAAAGGCAGACCCTGAGTTTGGGAACATACCATTGAGTCAGCCTATGCTCACACTGAGGAGATAGTCTAACTCTGCTCACCTGGAAAAACCTCTTAGGAAGTTTGGATTTAAATATTCTCACTTAATGATAGTACTTTATTTGACTTTCTCATGATCTGATTACCATGCTCAAAATTTTATTCTATAATTGTTATTTTTTTTCCATATGAATTTTCTCAAACAGCCATTTCTAACTGTGGCTAGTTACCTGTTTTTCCAGAATGCAAGCATATGATTTCCCTAAATATCAATGTTGAGAGTTTAAATTTGGTTTCGGGAGAGTAAGTAAATGTCTGAGTCATCTTTAATTTGCTGCCTTTTATAAAGCACATCTAATCCCACCATTTATCTTCACTTTTGTCGTCATTATTCTTTTTGTATCTTCTCCGTCTAGCTAAATATCTCCTTTTCTGCCTATTACTTTTCCCATCGTATTTTCTAATGGGTAAATTGACACCTGCCCTCATAAGCTTGCGTTTAAATAAGCAACAAATATATTCGAGCAAAATTGTAGACTGGTTCTAATTTTGTGCTCTTACTTTTGAAATCTCATTAGAATCTTATTCCTGTAAATGTTGGTCTTTTTGTAAAGCATGAACAATATGATGGATATTCCTTAAATACGTGTTTCAATAATTCACAAGAAAAGCTTCTATTTCCTAATTGTTCTAGGGAAAGGAATAGTTTTTTTTCTAGCAGTGTTTTCTAAGTCTGACTCTAACGCCCACTGTTGAGAGCATTTATACCCATGACAAATGTATGCATACCATTTAGCCATACGGGGGGGGGGTAGAATTTATTAAACAGAAAATGAGGGTAAGGAATATACCTACCACATTAAGAACTTTATGGCTTATGCAGTTTTCCTTTCTTTTTGCATTTTCTTTTCAACAAAACATAAAGGCAATTGTTTAGAAACCTGGAGTGGGATAATTTTGTAACAGGAAAACATGGTAGGCTGCTGCATTGTGAACAGCATTTCTAAAATGCCACTTCAAATCATCCGTGCTACCTCTGTCATCTTTGTTTGAATGGTAAGTGCTTTTGTTGCCATGTCAACAGCTGGATCTGGAGTTCAGTCTTCTCTGGCCTCCAGTAGAGAGAGATGCTTCAGGTGACCAGTTCTCTTCAAAAACTTTATGAAAGCTGGCTAGACAATAGTGTAATGGGCCCTGGGGTTAATGGGAAGGTCAATGCTTAACCTAGACGGGATGTGTTTCTGTAACATCCACAGAAGACTCACTTGTACTCTCCTGAGCTGGCTCACACTCTCAGGTCTAGGCATCACTGTGGAGAAAATCTCATTGTCAATGTAATCTATGAAGAAGTCTTTTCAGCTAAGTTCTACCTATTGGAGGTCATTATTTTCAAGTAACATGAGGTGAATAGTGAAGCATAAATCTATTTATCTTATCAATACAAAACAGGAGTCAGATATTGGGGTGGAAACATGAAAGATAAGATAAGCAGGGGAGCAGCCGCCAGTTGCTTTCTACTTTTTTTGTTCCTCTGTCCAAAATGGCTGAGATCCTGTCTCCATCCCACCTTATCACTTCCTGTCTCCTCTCTTCACAGACCTCCAGACCTCTATGGTTAAACAGTCGTTAGCTCGGCCCTCTGATTCCAACCAAGCTTTATTTGTCAGGACACAAACAATTATCACACAACAACAGAGATGTGACCTATTCAACATTAAGGCTCTACCTGAAACATCTAGTAGGAAAAAGCTAAGGAAAGGGTACTTCTGACAAAGTCTGTTTTCCAGGCACAAATCACTTACTGAGGCTATACCATCATCTATATACCATCTTGTTCTTGTTATGATGCATTAAGTCCCCTGCTTTAGCACAGATTTAGAAAATGAACCAGACTTAGCTAACTTTCTGGAGTCTGTACTTAGTTGAGAGAACAAGCAGATGAAATTACCTAGAGGTATGAGTTCTCATCTTTGAAGAGTGTAAATGAGCCACAGACCAGAGGCCAAAAAGAGGGAAAATAAAAGTTTTTCATTTATTGTGATACCCAGAATGTTTGCTCAAGTAGACTGACCTCTGTGTGTGCTCTCACTGGAATCACTTTTATGTGGTCGAAGCAGAGTAGCTTGCTTGCCATCAGATTCCTTTTCCAGAAAGCTAAGCTTTTGATTGGTTCTCTGACATCATAGATTGCATAGTATGTCCAGAATATGTAATTTAAAGACACTGATGACTGGGCTGCTTTTTTTGGCTCTTATTTAAATTAAAAAATTAATATCCTGAAAGTCTCTGATCTAAAGGTTAAGATATATTTAATATATATGATGGCCACTTTTATTGACAAGTTTAACTTCACAAATCTTCTAAATGAAAGAAAACAATTGAAATTTTTCATTGTTGGCCATCCAATGACAAATTTATACTTATACTTCATTTGTGCTTGAATTGTAAGTTATCTTCCTCCTATTATGTCTAAGGAAATCCAGTATTCAGATTTTTGTTGTGACAGAAGTGTGCCTAATGGAGCCTTATTACCTAGTCACATTGTTCTGATAAAGACATGAGTCATATATCTTTGCATAGGTGCAGCAAAAACCCTGAGCCAATTTTAAGCCAATTTCTCAAATAACTAGGTGAGATATGAATTGCAATAAAAGATAACTATTACATTTTTTATAACATTTAAAGTAGAGCTCATTTCACCAAGAAAGTTATTCTTCTGTTAAATCAAGAAAAAATTATATATGCTAAAAATGTCCAATAATGTACCAAGTAACAAGAGCTATGATTGTGATGCTTCCTGAGCCATAGTCTCTATCTTTTTTTGAAGGGTGTTTATTTTTGTATAAATATTTTGCTTGTAGGTATGTCTGTGTCTCCACAAATGACAGAAGAGAGCATTGGATCCCCTAAAACTGGAGTTACAGATGGTGGCAAACTGCCATATGGGTTTTGGAAAACAAATCTAGTTTGTCTGCAAGATCAACAAGTGTTCTTAACCATTAAGCACCTTTTCAGCCTTTACTTTTTAAATGTTTTATCATATCTTTAATTCTCTCTGCCTCTCCCCCCGCCGTGTGTGTGTGTGTGTGTGTGTATGTATGTGTGTGTATGTGTGTGTATGAGAGAGAGACAGAGAGACAGAGAGAGACTCATGTGAGTACAGGTGTCTGCCAGAGGTGGAGAAGATACCATAATCACTAATACTGGAGTTACAGAAATTGAATTCAGATTCTCTGCAAAAATATCAGTAAACCTTAACTTCTGAAGCACCTTCTTGCTCTCTACTTTTAAGGAGCTCATAATCTATTTTAATATAGATAAGTTCTTAATAACAGCATATGACGAAACATTAATAAATATTTGGGAACATCAAGAATAGAAAATCTGTAAAAGTTTTCTGAAGAAGTAGACTTTAAAAGAATAATATGTTTTGAAAGACAGGCAATTGTTTAAAAAGGTAAAGTTCTTTTTATCCTGTATATATTGCAATACATATTTTAATATAGTGTACTGTGTATATCATAGCAATTCTGTAAATCAGGTGACATTATTGTCCTTACTTCCAAGGTGGGAAAAAATGATAGCATATCTGGTTAAAATCAATAAAATTAAAACCAAGAGAATAATACAAGGAACCAATGAATCAAATAGTTCTTTGAGAAAGTTAACAAGATAGACAAAACTTTATCCAGACTAACCAGAAGGCAGAGAAAGAGTATACAAATTAATAAAATAAAAAAAGAAAGATAAAAACATAACAATAGACACTGAGGAAATACAGAGAAACATTAGGCCATACTTTGAAACCTTTACGCCACTAAACTGAGAAATCTAAATAAAAAAGGACAGCATTTTGGACAGGTAGAAACCACTTACCAAAGTTAAGTCAAGACCAGATAGATAAATGACCTAAATAGACCTATAACCCCCAAGGAAATAGAAGCTGTTATTAAAAGTGTCCCAACCAAAACAAACAAACAAACAAACAAACCAGCCAACCAACCACAGGGCCAGATGGTTTCAGCTCAGAATGCTACCAGATTTTTAAAGAAAAACTAAACTATACTCTTCATACTGTTCCACACAATAGAAATAGAAGGAACACTGCCAAAGTCTTTTCTTGAGGCTATAGTCACCCTGACAGCAAAGCCACACAAAGATGCAACAAAGAAAGAGAATTATAGACCAATCTCCCTCATGAACATTGATGCAAAAATACTCAATAAAATACTGGCAAACTTGGTTCCCAACAACAAATCATTCACTAAGGAAAATTTGAGTCCTAGACATCCATAAAGAACAAAATCATGATTTTTTTTTGTAAGCCATTTTATCTAATGGAGAGAACTACAAATCGCTGTTTTAAGCAAAACAAAAAAGGAGTATCATGTTTTTCTCATTCGTGGAACCAAGGAGGAAAGAAAGACCTGGAAGTGTAAGAGAGACAAGAGAGAAGAGGAGGGGATGAGAGGTGAGAGGGCTAAGGAGGCTCGGGAGAGAGCCCATCATACGCCCATAGGAGAGCCACAACAAAGCCACAGTTTCGTACAATACATTTTAATAAAAATGTTTTTGTTTAAAAAAAATACTACAAACTGAATTCAAGAACACTTCAAAACAATCATCCACCATGATCAAGTAGGGTTCATCCCAGAGATACAGGGATGGTTAAACATATAAAAAAACTTTTGATATCATTCATCATATAAACAATCTGAAAAAAAAAACCCACATGATCATCTAATTAGATGCTTAAAGAGCCTTTGACAAAATCTAACACTTCTTTATGATAAAAGTTCTGGAGAGATCAGGGATACAGGGAAAATACCTAAGCATAATAAAGGCAATATACAGCAAGCCGACAGCCAACATTAAATTAAAGAGAAAATCAAAGCAATCTCACTAAATTCAGGAATAAGACAAGGTTATCCTCTCTCCCCAGATCTATTTAATATAGTTCTTGAAGTTTTAGCTAAAGCAATAAGACAATAAAAGGAGATCAAGGGGCTAGAAATTGGAAAGGAAAAAGTCAAAATATCACTATTTGTAGATGATATAATAGTATACATAACTGACTCCCAAAATTCTACCAGAGAACTACTACCGCTGATAAACACCTTCAGCAATGTAGCAGAATACAATATCAACTCAAAAGACTCAATAGCCCTCCTATACACAAAATACACAATAAACGGGCTGAAAAATTAATCATGGAAACATCACCCTTTAAAATAGCTGCAAATAACATTAAATATTTTGGGGTAACTCTAACCAAAGAAGTGAAAGACTTATATGAGAAGAACTCTAAGTCACTGAAGAAAGAAACTGAAGAAAGATATCAGAAAATGGGAAGGTCTCCCATACTCCTAGATAGGTAAGATAAACATAGTAAAAATGACAATTTTGCCAAAAGCAATTTACATCTTCAATGTAATCTCCATCAAAATGCCAATACAATTCTTCATTGAAAGAACAACACTCAACTTCATATGAAATAACAAGAAACTCAGGATTGCCAAAACAATCCCATTCAATAATAGGACTTTGGGAGGCATCGCCATCCCTGACTTCAAGTTCTACTGTAGATCTACAGTAATAAAACCAGCTTTGTACTGGTATATAAATAGACTTCTGGATCAATGGAATGGAATTGAAGACCCTGACATTAATCCAACACTTGTGAACACCACCAGAGTTTTGAAAAAGAAGCCAAACATGTACAGTGGAAAAAAGAAAGCATCTTCAACAAATGTTGCTGACATAACTAGATGATGTTATGTATAAAAATACAAATAGATTTTTATCTATCACCCTGCACAAAACTCAAATCCAAGTGAGTCAAAGACCTCAACATAAACTGGTTACACTGAACATGACAGGAAAAAAGTGGGAAATACCCTTGAACACATTGACACAGGAGGCCACTTCCTAAATATAACGCCAATAGCATAGACACTGAGTGCAACAATTAATAAATGGAACCTTCTAAAATTGAATAGCTTCTGTAAGGCAAAAGACATACATGGTCAACAATACAAAATGACAACGTACAGAATGGGAAAAGATCTTTACCAATCCTACATCTGACAGAAGGCTAATCTCTAAAATAGAGAACTCAAGAAACTAGAGGTCAAAAAACCCAAGAACCCAATTGGAAGATGGGATACAGCACTAAACAGAAAATCTTCATCAGAAGAACTCCAAACGGCTGGAAGACACTTAAAGAATTGCTCAACATCCTTAGTCATCAGAGAAATGCAAATCAAAACAACTCTGAGCCATCAGAGAAATGCAAATCAAAACAACTCTGAGATACCATCTTACACCTCACAGAATGGCTAAGATCAAAAACACAGATGACAAAGTATGCTGGAGGGAATGTAGAGCAAAGGGAACACTCTTTCACTGCTGGTGGGTGTGTAAACTTGTACAACCACTTTGGAGAGTAGAGTGGTAGTTCTTCAGAAAACTAGAAATCAACCAACCCAATAATTCAGCAATACCTCTATGGGCATATACCCAAAGGATGCACATTCTTTTTTTTTTTTTTTTTTTCCTTCTTTATTTTGTATTTATCAAAAAAAAACACAGTAAAAAGAATTTAAAATGTGGAAGAGTTAACAATAACTATACAGAGGATAAGAATGATAAGCATGGCTTATCAAGGGTGGAAATACAAATAAGATTGCTACACATATATTTTCTTTGTGTTCAGCTTTCACTCTGAATATTTTTTTTCCATCTCTGTATATCCTTATTCAAGGTCTCTTCCCCCTCCCAACACATCTGGTCATTTTTCTTCTCTGCGACTCCCCATCCCCTCCCTGGGCAGGGAGCAGACAGTCCTATGGTCCCACTAACCCAATAATGCTTAGATCAGTCTCCACTTCTGGCCAAATCCAGTTCTTTCCCCCCCCCCTCAAGAGTGAGTCAGGTGTTCCTA
>PVIH01026433.1:0-18766 GCA_004025045.1 Sigmodon hispidus | reverse complement strand
AAAAATACATGTGTTCAAACAAGGAGAAAAAGCAACATCTCTGTTATTGCTCTTTGTAATAAAACATGTGTATAGACATTGAAAATAAAATACATGTGTTCAAACAAGGAGAGGAAGCAGCATCTCTTTATGCTCTGTGTAAGAAAAGTTGTGTATTAACACTGAAGAGAAAAGCACATGTGTTCAAAGGAGGAGAAGATGCACCTCTTAATGCTCTGGTTCGCAATACATGACTATTGACATTGAAGAAAAAAACACATCTCTTCAAACAATAGAGGAAGCAACATATCTGATAATGCTCTGTGGAAGAAAACGTGTGCTTTCCTGCTGAAGTGAAAAACACATGTGTTCAAATGATGCCAGAAGAGGGCGTGTTCAGCCATTGTGGGCATGGTCAGTCTAAGTGGGTGTGTTCAGTCAAAGTTGGCGTTACTTGGTGTGGGCATTGTCAGACAAAGTGACCGTGACCTGGTGTGGCCATGGACATTCAAATTTGCTGTGGACAGTCAAAGTGTGCTTGGCTTGGTGTGGTCATGTAAAGTCAAAGTTGTTGTGGTTAATCAAAGTGGTCATGGCCCATCAAAGTCGAAAGTATAGGAAGTAACATATTTCTTAATGCTCTGTGTAGCAAAATGGGTGTATCAATGCAGAATAGAAAAACACATGAGTTCAAATGAAGCAAGGAAGCAATTTCTCTCTTAATGCTCTGTGTAAGAAAATGTTTGTATTGATCCTGAAGAAAAAAATGCAAGTGTTCAATCAAGGAGAGAAAGCAACATCTCTCTTATTGTGCAGTGTAAGAAAACATGTGTATTGACATTGAAAATAAAATACATGTGTTCAAACGAGGAGCTGAAGCAACATCCCTTTTTATGCTCTGTGTAAGATAAGTTGTGTATTAACACTGAAGAGAAAAGCACATGTGTTCAAAGGAGGAGAAGAAGCACCATCTCCATTAATGCTCTGGGTAGCAAAATGTGACTAATTACATTGAAGAAAAAAACACATCTGTTCAAAGGATCGAGGAAGCAACATTTGTATTAATGCTCTGTGAAAGAAAACATGTGTTTTACTGCTGAAATGAAACACACATGTGTCCAAATGATGCCAGAAGTGGGCGAGGTCAGCCATCATGGGCATGGTAAGTCTAAGTGGGTGTGTTCAGTCCAGTAGCGTTGCTTGGTGTGGGCATGGTCAGACAAAGTGGCCATGACCCGGTGTGGCCATGGACATTCAAAGTGCCTGTGGCCAGTCAAAGTGTGCGTGGCTTGGTGTGGTCTTATTAAGTCCAAGTTGTTCTGGCCATTCAAAGTGGGCATGCCCTGTCAAAGAGGAAAGAATAGGAAGTAACATGTATCTTAATGCTCTGTGTAATAAAATGTGTGTTACGATGCACAAGAGAAAAACATATGTGTTCAAATGAAGCAAGGAAGCAACTCTCTCTTAATCTACTATGTGAGAAAGTGTGTGTATGGATGCTAAAGAAAAAAACATATGTGTTCAAAGGAGGAGAGAAGCAACAACTCTCTTAATGCTCTGTGTGAGAAAACATGTGTATGGATGCTGAAGAGAAAAACACCTGTTTTCAAACAAGGAAAGAAAGCAACATTTCTCTTAAAGCTCAGTGTAAGAAAACGTGAGTATGGATGCTGAAGAGAAAAACAAATGTGTTCAAAAGAGGAGTGGAAGCAACTTCTCTCTTAATGCTCTATGTAAGAAAACATGTGTATAGATGCTGAAGACAAAAACACATGTGTTCAAACAAGGAGAGGAAACAACATCACTCTTATTGCTCTGTGTAAGAAAACGTGTTTATTGACGCTGAAGAGTAAAGACGTGTGCAAACTAGGAGTGGTGGCAACATCTCTCTTAATGCTCTTTTTAAAAAATCATAAGTATTGACATTGAAGAGAAAAACACATGTGTTCAAAGGAGGAGAGGAAGCATCATTTCTCTTAATACTGTGTGTAAGAAAATGTTTGTACTGATTCTGAAGTGAAAGATCCATGTGTTCAAACGCAGAGAGAAAATATCTCTCTTATTGCTCTGTATAAGAAAACATGTGTGTTGACATTGAAAATAAAATACATGTGTTCAAAAGAGGAGAGGCAACAACAGCTCTTTATATGCTCTGTGTAAGAAAAGTTGTGTATTAATGCTGAAGAGAAAAACACATGTGTTCAAAGGAGGAGAGGACGCACCATCTCCCTTAATGATCTGGGTAGCAAAACGTGACTATTGACCCTGAAGAAAAAAACACATCAGTTCAAACAATAGAGGAAGCCACATCTCTATTAATGCTATGTGTAAGAAAACATGTGTATTGATGTCTTGGAGTAAAACACATGTGTTAGATTAAGGAGAGGAAGCAACACTACTCTTAATTCTCTATGTAAGAAAACATGAGTATGGGCAATGAAGATAAAAACACCTGTGTTTAAACAAAGAGAGTGCTCAACATCTCTAATGCTCTGTGTAAGAAAACATGTGTATTGATGCTGAAGACAAAAACATAAGTGTTCAATCAAAGACAGAAAGCAACATCTCTCTTAAAGCTCTGTGTAAGGAAACATGTGTATGGATGTTGACGAGAACAAAAAATGTGTTCAAATGAGGAGTGGAAGCAACATCTTTCTTAATGCTCTATGTAAGAAAACATGTGTATTGATGCTGAAGACAAAAACACATGTGTTCAAACAAGGAAAGGTAGCAACATCTCTCTTAATGCACTGTGTAAGGAAAGGTGTGTAGTGATGCTGAGGAGAAAAACAAATGTGTTCAAAGGAGGAGTGGAAGCAACATCTCTCTTAATGCTCTATGTAAGAAAACATGTGTATTGACCCTGAAGACAAAAACACATGTGTTTAAACAAGTGGAGGACTCAACATCTGTCTTAATTCTCTTTGTAACCAAACGTGAGTATTGACTCTGAAGAGAAAAACATATGATCAAAGAAGGAGAGGAAGCAACATCTCTCTTAATGCTGTGTGTACGAAAATGTTTGTACTGATACTGAAGAGAAAAATGCATGTGTTCAAACGAGGTGAGAAAACAACATCTCTTTTATTGCTCTGTGTAATAAAACATGTGTATAGACATTGAAAATAAAATACACATGTTCAAACAAGGAGATGAAGCAGCATCTCTTTATGCTCTGTGTAAGAAAAGCTGTGTATTAACAGAGAGAAGCACATGTGTTCAAAGGAGGAGAGGAAGCACCATCTCCCTTAGTGCTCTGGGTAGCAAAACATGACTATTGACATTGGAGAAAAAAAACACATCTGTTCAAACAATAAAGGATCAATATCTCTATTAATGCTCTGTGGAAGAAAATGTGTGTTTTCCACACTGAAGTGAAAAACACATGTGTTCAAATGAGGCCAGAAGAGGGCGTGGTCAGCCATTGTGTGCATGGTCAGTCTAAGTGGGTTTGTTCAGTCAAAGTTGGCATGTCTTTGTGTGGTCATGGTGTGTTAAATTGCGTGTGTGTGGCAAGCCCCATTCTGGCCTGCAGAATGACAAGTCAAGACACACACGATTTATCTCAGATCACACTTTATTGGAGTACAGCTCAGTTGAAAATTGTGGTAAGAATACTCCAAGCTTGAAATGCAGCCTGCTAATATAGGGATGCTGAGATGTGTGATTGCTGCCCAACGTTATACCTCATTAGCATATAGCTGGTGATAGGTCCAAAGTACTACTTCAGTAGCATATTGAGGGATAACATCGGATAGGTCACTACTTGATGCCTAATTAGCATAAGCAGCATAGATGCAATCGCTGGGGTCCAGCCAGTTGTCCAAGGGCCAACCGCACCCTACATCTTCCCCTTTCTGTTTTTCTAATGGCACAGACATGATATAGGCCATACAGGTGTTTACCTCATGTTGTACCCACCGTTCTAAGGTTGTTTCCTTCTGCCAGGGTCCCCGAGATGCCTTCCTGCATGCAAGGTTAGTGAGAACAGCAGGGTGCAAAGGCCATCTCAGAGGAGAATGATTCCCCACAGAGGTGCAATGGCAGTTAAAGCCTCTCTGCGCAAGCGCAATCATTATAAGGCTCTAGGGGTGTAGTACCAGGCTACGGGGCAGTGCCCTGAACCAACAGCCAAGAGTGCCTGAGTGAGTAGGACCTTTTCACAACACGCTGTGATGTGAATACGACAAACCAGCCAGAGGTAAAAAAAACAATCTCAAATAAACAGCACACTGCAAAGGTTCCCAATCCCACACACTCCTTGAAAAAGGAAAGGGCAGAAGTGAGCCCAGAATTAAAGGCCCCAAGTGTAACAAGCTCCAATTTGTTACATTCAAACATGCAATGTGGAACTTTTGCTTGAGGACCATCTTTATGGCCTCTATAGGCCAATTCTCAATTTCTGCCTGAATCAGAGGAAGACGGTCAGGGGTATCCATATCACCATCATCCTAAGAGTCGTACTCAATGTGTCTCATCAATCTTGATTGCACCCAGACTGGCTTCTGATTCTGTGGAGATACTCATAAAGATCCCCTGGATCGATCCATAACGCAATCCGGGCCTTGCCATTGTTTAGAAATTACACCCAAACACAAAACTTTGCCTTGATTGTTGGGTTCTGACGTTATATGATATTCGGCAATGGTTTCATTTCTATCATTTAAATTTGGAAAATTTATAGTGAATAAAGCAAAAGATAGCCTTTGTTTGGGGGTGCAATTCTCTGCTATTCCCCCTTTTTGTTTTTGCAGGAAGTCCTTGAGCATACAATGTGCATTCTCTATTATCCTGTGCCTTTGTGGATTATAGGGCAGGCCTGTGATATGTTTCACTTGCATTTTGTGACAAAATGAGGCAAAACTCTTAGATGCATATGCTGGCCCATTGTCTGTTTTCAGTGTATTGGGCTTGCCCCAAGTGGAACAAGCTTCAAGACAGTGGGTAATGACATTGTGAACCCTTTCCCCAGAAAGAGGTGTAGCATGCATTACCCCAGAACATGTATCAATGGAGACATGCACATAATGAAGCTTTCCAAAGAATGGAACATAGGTAACAACCATCTGCCAATTCTCAAGTGGAAAAAATGCCTCTGGGATCAACCCCTATTTTCTGAGCAGGCAAGAATTGCACACAAGCAGAATAGCTTTTCACAATATTCCTAGCTATTTCCTAGAAATTTTAAATTTAGTTCTTAAAACAGCAGATGAAACATGGTATAAGATATGAAACCCTCTCATTTGTGTTTCTGAGACCAATGCCACAAAAGTGCACGTTGCCAGATCAACTTGTTCATTGGCTTTTGCCATAGGACCAGGTAACAAAGAGTGAGCTCAGATATGGGTAATATAAAAGGAATTGGATCGATGCCAAATCTCACCTCTCATTCCTGATAAAATTTAGGCTACAATACTAGAGGGTTTAATATAGGAAACAATTTCTAAACTTTTAACAGCATTCACCACATATGATGAATCAGATACCAAGTATAAAGACTCAGGAAAACATTTAAAAACCTCTAAAACTACTTGGCATTCTACAATTTGGGGAGCATTTGGACGGCACTCAATAGTTACAGGTGAGCCTCCTTGCACCATTTAGGGTCCTTTCCCAGTCTTAGACCCATCCATGTAGATGGTTAAGGTATTGCTCAATGGTTGCTCCCACCTGATCCAAGGGAACACCTCAGGCTGCTGAACTATGAATCTTAAAAGTTCTCTTTTGGGCAAATGATTATCGATTGTACCAGAAAAGGCACAAACCAATATAGACCATTCTGAGGTAGTGGCAGTCAATATCTCTACTTGTTCTTTTATATAAGGGACTATAAGCCGGTCAGGTGTCTTGGCAAAAAATGTAATAGATTGTTTAATGCCTAATAACACAACCTCAGCCGTCATGGATGGATAGTGAGACAAAGTTCTCATCCCTGTGGATTTAGAATTAATCCACAGTAGAGGCCCTTCTTGCAAAGAACACCAGTAGGAAAGCCTAAAGTTGGGAGGCTACACATCCAAATGGGCTTGGGTTCATCACAGCGCAACAACTTTGCCCTAGTAATTGCTTGCTCTACCTTTGGAAGTGCTATCTGAGCCTCTGGGGTTAGTTGGCTTGGGGAATTAAGGTCTGGGTTTCCCTCTAAAATATCAAATAAAGGTTTAAGCTCAAAGCGAGTCAATTTCAAATATGGTCGAATCCAATTTATATCTCCAAGCAATGTTTGAAAATCATTTAATGTCCTTAAACAATTGGTTCTAATTTCTACCTTTTCTGGTTTAACATGGGCATTCTAAATAATAGCTCCTAAAATTTCATTAGCTCCTCCCTTCTGTATCTTCTCCAGAGCGATAAATAAATCTGTGTCTTTTAATTCCTTGGTTAACAAACTTAACGATAATTCTAACAATTCCATAGAAGGGGCTGCTTCCAATTTTTCTTTTACAGAGGCCACTGAGGTACCCATACAGGTGCAGTGGCCATTCGGCCCTCTTTTTTACGCTGCTCATAAACTAATTGCTTTACTAGTGGCAGTGCGGTTCCACATCACCAAAATTTGTCCTGCTCCATCCATCATTCGAGCTACAAACTCAGAAAATGCTTCAGTGCTGCCCTGTATTATTTTGGTTAGGTTCCCCGAGACCTCCCCATTACTGGGGAAGGCTCACCAAGCCCTAATATTGATGATGTTTATTTGAGTATAAACTTCCACAGGATTTGCTATCTGATTATTTAACCATTGTCCTTGCCCTAACAGCATATCTGCACTCCATGCTGGCTGCTCATTGGGAATGTTCTCCCGGACATGTCCATGTGCCAGATCAGTCACAATTGACTTCCAGTCTAAATATTGCCCAGGATTGAGACATGCTTTTGCTAAGCTACTCCAGTTACTAGGCCTCATGGCAGATCTACTCAGTGCCTCAACCTGTGCTACTGTAAAAGACACAGTAGTGCCATAAGTGCAGACAGACTCTGCCAGGGATTTTATTGTCTTAAAATCTAAAAGCTCATGATACATTTGCCCCTGGTTATCTTGAAAAACTGGAAATGCGAGCAGCGCACTAGGACACAGCTCATGCTGGACTCTCTTCCACACTTTTGTGTTGTCTGGTGGCTTAGAACAGATGCCCTCAACAGGCTGGCAATACAGATGGATGGGGCAATAGGCACAGTATTGAAACAAATTGTAATTACTGACTCCACCCCACTTGGCTGCTTTTAACCCATCTATCTCTCCAACTGCTAGCAAGCAGAGCAGTTTCAGAAAAAAAACCCTAATGAAGCAGTTCCTTAAGAGCCAAAAAAAATTGGACATGAGGTTGAAAACCTCTTCCTTGTATAAACTTTAATCCCTACCTTAATTTAACACTTACACCATTACTCTTCAACATCTCTTTCAAAGATGTTGCAATTGGGTGAGAGGAATTTACACTCATATCCTTTCCTATTTAAAACACTTTATATAATAAACTACCCCAAACTACCAACAGGTTAGATCTGCTCATCAGCAGATGCCCCGTTCTCTACTTTTTTCTACAAGCAGAGTTTTCCTCCTTAACGCAGGTCCCACAGTTTTCCTGTGAGACTTACCGGTTAACCTTCCTCATTAAGGCAGTTCTGAATCTCCTTCAGACTCTACTGTGGCTACCTCACCAACTGTCCTCCATGTGGCGAGTTCTGAATCAATCTTCTCTGTGGGGCGCGAAGTTTTCTGGGTTTTGGCACCACTTGTGGCGAGCCGCTTTCTGGCCTGAAGATTGAAGAGTCACTACATTCACGATTCTTCTCGGATCACACTTTATTGGATTACAGCTCAGTTGAGAATGGTGGAAAGTAGATCCCGAGCCTGAAATGCAGCCTGCTAATATAGGGAAGCCGGGATGAGTGATTGGTGTACAAGGTAATGCCTCATTAGCATATAGCTGGTGATAGGTCCAATGTAATACCTCATTAGCATATCGCTAGTGATAGGTGGTAAGGAGTGCCAAATTAGCATAATCGGCACTAATGTAATAGATAGGTTCCAGCAAGTTGAGCAAGTGCCCTACTGGACTGCTCTGTCAAAGTGGCGTGGACATGAAAAGTGTCTGTGGCCAGTCAAACTGGACATGGCCAGCCATAGTGGGCTTGTTTAATTAAAGTATTTGTGGCCTGGTGTGAGCATGGTCAGTCAATGTGGGCATGGCATGTTGTGGCCATGGTCAGTCAAAGTGTCCATGTCCAGTCACAGTGGCCATGTGCAGGCAAAGTAAACATGGCTTGGTGTGTGTGTGATCAGACAAAGTGGCTGTGACCTGTTGTAGCTGTGGTCCCTAAAAGTGTGCATGGCCAGTTGAAATGGGCTTTGTCATTTTGAGTGGTTGTGGCCTGGTGTGGGTGTGATCAATCAAAGTGGGTGTGACCTGTTGTGGTCATGATCATTCACAGTGGCCGTGGAGAGTCAAAGTGGGCATGGTTTGGTGTGGGCGTGGTCAGTCAAAGTGGTTGTGGTTAATCAAAGAAGGTGTAGCATGTTGAATCTATGGTCAAAGTGGCCATGGACAGTAAAAGTGTGTGTTCTGTCAAATTTGGCATGGCTTGCTGTGGGAGTGGTGTGTCAAAGTGGTTGTGCTTTGCGAAAGTGGGCGTGGACATGAAAAGTGTGTATGGCCAGTCAAACTGGACGTGGACCATCATAGTGGGCTTGATTAATTAAAGTATTCATGGCGTGGTTTGAGTGTGGTCAGTAAATGTATGCATTTGATGTTGTCACCATGGTCATTCAAAGTGTACTTCTGCAGTCACAGTGGCTGTGAGCAGTCGGAGTAAGCGTGGCTTAGTGTAGATGTAGTCAGACAAAGTGGGTGTGATCCAGTGTGTCTGTGGTCATTCAAATTGTCTGAGGCCATTCAAAGTGGGTGTGGTTTGGTGTGGGCGTGGTCTCTCAAAGTGGGTGTGGTCAATCAAAGAAGGCGTGGCATGTTGTATCCATGGTCAAAGTGGCTGTGGACAATAAAAGTGGGTGTATTGAGTTAAAGTTGTTATGGCTTGCTGTGGGCATGGTCAGTCAACATTGGAGTGGCCAGTTAGAGTAGGCGTGGTCAGTCACTGTTCCATTGGACAATCAAAGTAGGTGTAGTCAGTCACTGTGGGCATGAATAGTAAAAGTTGGGATGTCTTGGTGTGTGTGTGGTCCACCAAAGTGGGTATGGCTAGTAAAATTTTTATGATCAGTCAAACTGTGCATGGTCTGTCAACATGGGCATGGCCATTCAAAGTAGACATGGTCAGTCACTGAGTGCATGAACAGTCAATGTTGGCATGGCTTGGTGTGGGCATGGACCACCAAACTGGATGTGGCCAGTAAAATTTTTATGGTCAGTCTAACTGGTTGTCGTCTTTCAATGTGGGCAAGGCCATTCAAAGTAGGCTTGTTCATTTAATTGTGTGTGGTCGGTCAAATTGTGCATGGTATTGTGTGGGTATGGTCAGTCAAAGTATTCGTGGCCAATCAAAGTTGGCGTGGCTGGTCAAAGTGGGCTTGTTATTGTGTGGGCATGGTCAAACTGGTCATGGCCAAAGTGGGCTTGTTTAATTAAAGTTTTCATGTCCTGGTGTGAGTGTGGTCAGTCAATGTGTACATAGTATGTTGTGCCTGTGGTCATTCAAAGTGGCCATTTCCAGTCAAAGTGGGTGGCTAGGTGTGGGCATGGTAAGTCAAACTGTGCGTGGAAAATCAAAGTGGGCATGACCTGTCAAAGTGGAAAGTATAGGAAGTAAACTGCTTCTTAATGCTCTGTGTAAAAAAAATGTGTGTATCCATGTAGAAGAGAAAAACACATGTGTTCAAACAAAGCAAGAAAGCAACATCTCTCTAAATGCTCTGTGTAACAAAGTGTGTATGGACGCTGAAGGAAAAAATCATATATGATCCAACGAGGACAGAGAGCAACATCTCTCTTAATGCTCTGTGTAAGAAAACATGTTTATTTATGTTTAGCAGAAAAACACATGTGTTAGATTAAGAAGAAGAAGCAACAACTCTCTAAATGCTCTGTGTAAGAAAACATGTGTATGGGCACAGAAGATAAAAACACCTGTGTTTAAACAAAGAGAGGGCTCCACATCTCTAATGCTCTGTGTAAGAAAACGTGTGTTTTGACTTTGGAGACAAAAATACATGTGTTCAAACAAGGAGAGGACTCCACATCTCTCTTAATGCTCTGTGTAAGAAAACGTGTGTACTGATGCTGAAGACAAAAACACATGTGTTCAAACAAGGAAAGGAAGCAATATATCTCTTAATGCTGTGTGTAATAAAATGTGTGTAAGGATGCTGAAGAGAAAAACAAATGTGTTCAAACAAGGAGTGGAAGCAACATCTCTTTTAGTGCTCTATGTAAGAAAACATGTGTATAGACACTGAAGACAAAAACAAATGTGTTCAAATGAGGAGAGGAAACAACATCTCTCTTAATGCTTGAGGTAAGGAAATGTGTGTATTGATGCTGAAGACAAAAACACATGTGTCCAAACAAGAAAAGATAGTAACATCTCTCTTAATGCTTTGTGTAAGAAAACTTTTGTATGGACACTGAGGAGAAAAACAAATGTGTTCGAATGAGGAGAGGAAGCAACATCTCTCTTAATGCTCTATGTAAAAAAAAACATGTGGTCTCTAAACAAACAAACAGGAAAAAAGGCAAACATGCCCAAGCAGCAAACCACAACCACTGAACAGCTTGGGATCAGAAACACCCTGGACTGACCCTTCAAATCCCAGTCCATCTATAGGAACACCTGACTCACTCTTGAGGGAGGGGGACAAAATTGGATTTGGCCAGGAGTGAAGACTGATCCAAGCATTATTGGGCCAGTGGGACCATAGGACTGTCTGCTCCCTGCCAAGGGAGGGGATGGGGAGTTGCAGAGAAGAAAAATGACCAGATGTGGTGGGAGGGGGAAGAGATCTTGAATAAGGATATACAGGGATGGAAAAATAAATTCAGAGGGAAAGCTGAACACAAAGAAAATATATGTGTGGCAATCTTATTTGCATTTCCACCCTTGATAAACCATGCTTATGATTATTATCCTCTGTATAGTTATTGTTAACTCTTTTGCATTTTTAAAAGAAGAACCATACTGATAAATAAAATTATGTACTATGAAGAATGAGAAAAAAGAAAGAAGCTTGTAATAATTAATTATGAAGAAAAAGGAGTTTATGTTTGTTGTCTGCAACTATAATTAAATGCTTGAAGTAATAAACTTTTTTAAAAAGTTAAAAAAAACAACAGAAAAGCAGGGGAGCAGCCACCAGTTTCCTGCCTCTTCCTCAATTCCTCCATACAAAATGGGGCCTATTTCTTCACTCCACCTCATCACTTCCTGTCTACTGTCTATACAGACCTCTAGACCTCTATTGTTAACTAGTTTCTGGCTATACTCCCTGACTTAAAAAAACAAACAAACATGTGTACATGTGTATAGTGGCTGAAGACAAAAACACATGTATTCAAACAAGGAGAGGAAACAACATCTCTCAATGCTCTGTGTAAGAAAAAGGTATATTGACCCTGAGGAGAAAAACAAATGTGTTCAAAGGAGGAGAGGTATCATCACCTCTCTTAATGCTTTATGTAAGAAAACATGTGTATTGATGCTGAAGAGAAAACACATGTGTTCAAAGGAGGAGAGGAAGCACCATCTCACTTAATGCTAAGGGTAGCAAAACGTGACTATTGACATTGAAGAAAAAACACATCTGTTCAAATGATAGAGGGAGCAACATCTCTATTAATTTTCTGTGTAACAATATGTGTATTTGCCCGCTGAAGTGAAAAACACATGTGTTCAAATGAAGTCAGAAGTGGGCATGGTCAGCTATTGTGAGCATGGTCAGTCTATGTGGGTGTGTTCAGTCAAAGTTGGTATGGATTGCTGTGGGCATGGTCAGACAAAGTGGTTGTGATCCAGTGTGGCCATACACATTCAAAGTGTGTGTGGACAGTCAAAGTGTGCATGGCTTGGTGTGGTTGTGCTAAGTCAAAGTTGTTTTGACCAATCAAAGTGGGAAAGGCCTATCAAAGTTGAAAGTATTGGAAGTAACATGTTTCTTAATGCCTTGTGTAAGGAAATGAGTTTATCCATGCAGAAGAGAAAAACACATAGCCTCAAACGAAGAAAGGAAGCAACATCTTTCTTAATGCTCTGTGTATGAAAGTGTGTGTATGGACACTGAAGACAAAAACACATGTGTTGAAACAAGGAAAGGAAGCAACATATCTTTAATGATCAGTGTAATAAACGTGTGTATGGATGCTGACGAGAAAAACAAATGTGTTCAAATGAGGAGTGGAAGCAATATCTCTCTTAATGCTCTATGTAAGAAAACATGTGTATTGATGTTTAGGAGTAAAACACATGTGTTAGATTAAAGAGAGGAAGCAACACCTCTCTTAATTCTCTGTGTAAGAAAACATGTTTATGGGCACTGAAGATAAATACACGTCTTTAAACAAAGAATGTGCTCAACATCTCTAATGCTCGGTGTAAGAAAACATGTGTATTGTTGCTGAAGACAAAAACACATGTGTTCAAATAAGGAAAGGAAGCAATATATCTCTTAATGCTCTGTGTAAGAAGACATGTATATGGATGCTGAGGAGAAAAACAAATGTGTTCAAACGAGGAGTGGAAGCAACATCTCTCATAATGCTCTATGTAAGAAAACATGTGTATAGATGCTGAAGACAAAAGCACATGTGTTCAAACGAGGACAAGAAACAAACTCTCTTTTAATGCTCTGTGTAAGAAAATGTGTGTATTGACACTGAAGACAAAAACACATGTGTTCAAACAAGGAAAGATAGCAACATCTCTCTTAATGTTCTGTGTAGGAAAATGTGTGTATGGATGCTGAGGAGAAAAAGAAATTTGTTCAAATGAGGAGTGGAAGCAACATCTCTCTTAATGCTCTATGTTAGAAAACATGTGTATAGAGGTGGAAGACAAAAACACATGTATTCAAATGGCGAGAGGAAACAACATCTCTCTGATATGCTCTGTGTCCATGGCCAGTCAAAGTGTGCATGTTCGATCACTTGTGCATGGTTGGTCAAAGTGTGTGTGGTATTGTGTGGGCATGGTCTTTCAAACTGGTCTTGACCAGTCAAAGTTGGCGTGGTCAGTCAAAGTAGGCAAGGTATTGTGTGGGAATGGTGAGTCAAACTGGACGTGGCCAAAGTGTTCTTATTTAATTAAAGTGTTCATAGTCTGGTGTGAGCATGGTCAGTCAATATATGAGTGGCTTGTTGTAGCCAATGACAGTCAAAGTGTCCATAGCCAGTCAAAGTGGCCTTATTCAGTCAAAGTAAGCGAGGCTTGGTATGGGCATGGTCAGACAAAGTGGCTGTGACCCGGTGTGGTCATGGACATTCAAAGTGACTCTGGCCAGTCAAAGAATGTGTGGCTTGTTGTGGTCATGTTAAGTCAAAGTGGTTGTGGCCAATAAAAGTGGGCCTGGCCTGTCAAAGTGTAAAGTATAGGAAGTAATATGTTTCTTAAAGCTCTGTTTAAGAAAATGTGTGTATTGATGCAGAAGAGAAAAACACATGTGTTCAGAAGAAGCAAGGAAGCAACATCTCTCTTAATGCTCTGTGTAAGAAAGTGTGTGTATGGATGAGGAGAAAAAAACATATGTGTGCAAACGCGGAGAAAAGGAACATCTCTCTTAATGCTCTGTGTAAGAAAACATGTGTATGGCGCTGAAGACAAAATCGCCTGTGATTAAACAAGGAGAGGGCTCAACATCTCTCTTAATGCTCTGTGTAAGAAAACTTGTGTATGGACACCTAAGACAAAAAAAACATGTGTTCCAAGAAGGAAAGGAAACAACATCTCTCTTAATGCTCTGTGTAAGAAAACCTGTGTATGGACGCTGAGGAGAAAAATAAATGTCTTCAAACAAGGAGTATAAGCCACATCTCTCTTAATGTTCTATGTAAAAAAAAACATGTGTATCAATGCTGAAGACAAAAACACATGGGTTCAAATGAGGAGAGGAAACCAAATCTCTCTTAATGCTCTGTGTAAGAAAATGTGTGCATTGATGCTGAAGAGAAAACACATGTGTTCAAACAAGTAGAGGACTCAACATCTCTCTTGATCTGTGTAAGAAAATGTGAGCATTTACGCTGAAGAATAAAGATGTGTGCAAACTAGGAGTGGAGGCAACATCTCTCTTAATGCTCTTTGTAAACAAACCTGAGTATTGACACTGAAGAGAAAAACACATGTGTTCAAAGTAGGAGAGGAAGCATCATCTCTCTTAATGCTGTGTGTAAGAAATTGTTTGTACTGATGCTGAAGAGATAAATGCATGAGTTCAATCAAGGAGAGAAAGCCACATCTCTATTATTGCTCTGTATAAGAAAACATGTGTATTGACATTGAACATAAAATACATGTGTACAAATGAGGAGAGGAAACAACATCCCTTTTTATGCTCTGTGTAAGAAAAGTTGTGTATTAAAACTGAAGAGAAAAGCACATGTGTTCAAGGGAGGAGAGGAAGCACCATCTCCCTTAATGCTCTGGGTAGCACAATGTGATTATTGACATTGAAGAAAAAACACATCTGTTTCAAAGATTGAGGAAGCAATGTCTCTATTAATGCTCTGTGGAAGAAAACATGTGTTTTCCCGCTGAAGTGAAAAAAACATGTGTTCAAATGATGCCAGAAGTGGGCATGGTCAGCCGTTGTGGGCATGGTCAGACTAATTGGGTGTGTTCAGTCAAAGTTGGTGTGGCTTGGTGTGGGCGTCGTACGTCAAAGTGGTTGTGTTCGGTCAAAGTGGGCATGCATATGAAAAGTGTGTGTGGACAGTCAAAGTGGACGTGGCCAATCAGAGTTGGCTTGTTTAATTAAAGAATTTGTGGCCTAGTGTGAGCATATTCATTCAATACGAACGTAGCAGCTTGTGGCCATGGTCAGTCAATAGTCCATGTCCAGTCACAGTGCTTGTGTGCAGTCAAAGAAAGCATGCCTTGGTGTCGGCGTGGTCAGACAAAGTGGCTGTGGCCTGCTGTAGCTGTTGTCAGTCAAAGTGTGCATGGCCAGTTGAAATGGGCTTGGTCAATTAAAGTGGTTTTGGCCTGGTGTGTGCATGATCAATCAAAGTTGGTGTGGCCTGTTGTGTTCGTGGTCATTCACAGTGTCCGTGTCCAGTCAAAGTGTGCATTTTTGATCACTTCTGCATTGTCAGGCAAAGTGTGTGTTGTATTGTGTGGGTGTGGTCAGTCAATGTGGTCGTGGCCAGTCAAAGTTGGCATGGTCAGTCAAAGTGGGCATGGTATTGTGTGGAAATGGTGAGTACAACTGGACGTGGCCAAAGTGGGCTTGTTTAATTAAAGTAATCATGGCCTGGTGTGAGCATGGTCAGTCAATGTGTGAGTGGCATGTTGTGGCTGTGGTCAGACAAAGTATCTTTGGCCAGTCAAAGTGGCCTTATTCAGTCAAAGTAAGCGAGGATTGGTCTGGGCATGGTCAGACAAAGTGGCCATGACCCGGTGTTGCCATGGACATTCAAAGTGACTCCGGCAAGTCAAAGTGTGTGTGGCTTGTTGTGGTCATGTTAAATCAAAGTGGTTGTGGCCAATCAAAGTGGCTGTGACCTGTCAAAGTGTAAAATATAGGGAGTAACATGTTTCTTAAAGCTCTGTGTAAGAAAGTGTGTGTATGGATGAGGAGAAAAAAACATATGTGTGCAAATGAGGAGAAAAGGAACATCTCTCTTAATGCTCTGTGTAAGAAAATATGTGTAGGGCCCTGAAGATAAAATCGCCTGTGTTTAAACAAGGAGAGGGCTCAACATCTCTCTCATCTGGAAACAACCTAGATGTCCCTCAACTGAAGAATGGATTAACAAACTGTGGTACATCTACACAATGGAATACTACTCAGCAGTAAGAAAAAATGATATCCTAAAATTCACAGACAAATGGATCGATTTGGAAAATATCCTCCTGAGCGAGCTATCACAATCTCAGAGAGATAAGCAGGGGATGTACTCACTCACTAGTGGTCTCTAAACAAACAAACAAGAAAAAAACCAAACATGCCCAAGCGGCAAACCACAACCACTGAACAGCTTGGGATCAGAAACACCCTGGACTGACCCTTTAAACCCCACTCCAACTATAGGAATACCAGACTCACTCTTGAGGGAGGGGGGATAAAACTGGATTTGGCCAGGAGCGGAGACTGATCCAAGCATTATTGGGTCAGTGGGACCATAGGACTGTCTGCTCCCTGCCAAGGGAAGGGATGGGGAGTTGCAAAGTAGAAAAATGTCAAGAGGTGGTGGGAGGGGGAAGGGACCTTGAATAAGGAAATACAGGGATGAAAAAATAATTCAGAGGGAAAGCTGAACACGTAGTAAATATATGTGTAGCAATCTTATTTGCATTACCACCCTTGATAAACCATGCTTATGATACATATCCTCTTCATAGTTATTGTTAACTTTTCCTCATTTTAAATTCATGTTACTGTTTTTTTGTTAAATACAAAATAAATAAAAATTATAAAAAAATGTGTGTATCAATGCAGAAGGGAAAAGCACATGTGTTCAGACAAAAACAGGAAGCAACATCTCTCTTAATGCTCTGTGTAAGAAAGTGTGTGTATGGATGAGGAGAAAAAAACATATGTGTGCAAACGAGGAGAAAAGGAACATCTCTCTTAATGCTCTGTGTAAGAAAACATGTGTATAGACACTGAAGACAAAAAAATATGTGTTCCAAGAAGGAAAAGAAGCAACATCTCTCTTAATGGTCTTTGCAAGAAAATGTGTGTATGAACTCCTAGGAGAAAAACAAATGTGTTCAAACAAGGAGTATAAGCCACAACTCTCTTAATGCTCTATGTAAAAAACATGTGTATTGACACTGAAGACAAAAACACATGGGTTCAAACGAGGAGAGGAAACAAAATCTCTTTTAATGCTCTGTGTAAGAAAACGTGAGCATTGAAGCTGAAGAGTAAAGATGTGTGCAAACTAGAAGTGGAGTCAACATCTCTCTTAATGCTCTTTGTAAACAAACGTGAGTATTGATGCTGAAGAGAAAAACACATGTGTTCAAAGGAGGAGAGGAAGAATCATCTCTCTTAATGCTGTGTGTATGAAAATGTTTGTACTGATGCTGAAGAGAAAAATGCATGAGTTCAATCAAGGAGAGAAAGCAACATCTCTCTTATTGCTCTGTGTAAGAAAACATGTGTATTGATGCCAAAGACAAAAACACATGTGTTCAAACGAGGAGAGGAAACAACATCTCTCCCACTTTGACTGGCCACGGCCACTTTGAATGATCACAGCCACAGCAGCTCACAGCCACTTTGTCTGACCATGCCCACACGAAGTCACGATTTCTTTGACTGAATAAGGCCACTTAGACTGGCCATGCACCCATTGACTGACCACGCTCATACTAGGCCACGAATACTTTAATTAAACAAGCTTACTTTGGCCAAGTCCAGTTTGACTGACCATGCACACACAATACCACACCCACTTGGACAGGCTATGCCAACTTTGACTGGCCAAGTCCACTTTGAACTCACCCAATTTGACTCTCCATGGCCACAATGACCAGGACCACAAAATGACTCAAATTCTTTGATTGACCACACCCACTTTGACTGACAATGCCCACACCAAAACATGACCATTTTGACTGGCCACACCAAGTTTGACTGGCACAACCACTTTGACTGTCCACACCAAAACAATACCATGCACATTTTGACTGACTACTCACAAGTGACTGAACATGCCCACTTTGGTTGTTCACGCCCACACCAAGCCATGCGAACATGGACTTGTCATGCCCAGAGTGAATGACCATGCCTACTTTTACTGTCCCTGGGAACAGTGACAGACTACACCCACTTTAACTGGCAACGCCAATGTTGACTGAACATGCCCATACCAAGTCACACCCACTGTGACTGAACTTGCTCAATTTGACTGTCCTCTGCCACTGTGACCAAGGCCAAAACATGCCATGTCTTCTTTGATTGACCATACCCACACTGACTGACCAAGCACATTTTCTTACACAGAGCATTAAGAGAGATGTTGCTTCCTTTCCTTGTTTGAACACATGTGTTTTTTGTCTTCAGCATCAATACACACATTTTCTTACACAGAATATTGGAGATTTTGACCACTCTCATTGTTAAAACACAGGTTGTTTCTGTCTTCAGCACCCATAGACATGTTTTCTTACACAGAGCATTAAGGGAGCTGTTGCTCCCTCTCCTTAATCTTACACATGTGTTTTTCTCCTAAACATTAATACACATGTTTTCTTACACAGAGCCATAAGAGAGATGTTGCATTCTGTCTTTGTTTTATAACAATGTTTTTTTTTCTTCAGCATTTATACACACTATTTTACATAGAGCATTAAGAGAGATGTTGCTCCCTTGCATTGTTTGAACACATGTGTTTTTCGCTTCTGCATCAATACATGCTCAGTTGCACACAACATTTAGAGAGATGCTGCTTCCTCTCCTTGATTAAACACATGTGTTTTTATCTTCAGTGTGGATACTCGCATTTTCTTACACAGACCATTAAGAAATATGTTACTTCCTATACTCTCCACTTTGACGGGCCAGGGCTACTTTGATTGGCCACAACCAATTTGAATGACCATGGCCACACCAGATCACGGCCACTTTGTCTGAACATGCCCACACCAAGCCACACTTACTTTGACTGAATACGGACAC
>PVIH01026432.1:0-18766 GCA_004025045.1 Sigmodon hispidus | reverse complement strand
AGGGGGAAGAGACCTTGAATAAGGATATACAGGGATGAAAAAAAAAATTCAGAGGGAAAGATGAACACAAAGAAAATATAGGTGTAGCAATCTTATTTGTATTTCTTCCCTTGATAAGCCATGCCTATCATTCTTATCCTCTGTATAGTTATTGTTAACTCTTCCACATTTTAAATTCTTTTTACTGTGTTTTCTTTTTTGATAAATACAAAATAAAGAAGGAAGAAAAAAAATAAAAATAAAAATTTAAAGTCAACAGAAAAAAAAATATTCCCCCTTGACCTCTTAATGCCCCACTACGCATCCCAATAGATATCATTTACTCTCCATTAGTGTCATTTCTGAGGTTTCTCTTGCAATTTGTTTAAATTTTTATTTCATTGTGGTCTGATAAATACAAGGGGTATAGTTTTTTGTATTTAATAAATATTACTTTGTGTCATATAAAAAATATAAACATAACCAACAAAATCCAAGGGAAGGAAGAGAGAATCTCTGAAGTGGAAGAGTCAATAGTGAAAATAGATACATCAGTCAAACAAAACATTAAAACCAAAAAAGCCATAACACAAGATGTTCAGGAAATTTGATACACCATATAAAGACCAATCCTGAGAATAATAAGAATAGAAGAAGGAGAAGAATACCAGCTCAAAGGCACAGATAATGTATTCAATAAAATCATAGAAGAAAACTTTCCCAAATTAAAGAAAATGCCTTTAAAGATACATGAAGCTTACAGAACATCAAATATATTAGACCCCAAAAAGTCTGCTTGCCACATAGTAATCAAGCCACAAAACATATACAACAAAGAAAAAGTTTTAAGAGCAAAAGAAATTGGCCAACTTATCTATAAAGGCAGACCCATCAGAATAACACCAGACTATTCAATGGAAACAATGGAAGCAAGAAGTACCTGGTCAAAGGTTATACAGACACTAAAAGAGCATGTTGGCCAACCCAAAATGCTATATGCAGCAAAACTATCAATCTTCATAGATGGAGTGAAGGCAATATTTTATGATAAAATTAGATTTAAACAATACCTATCCACAAATCTGGCCCTACAGAAAGCACTAAGGGGAAACCTACAACCTAAGAATCCCAGATACATCCATGAAACCACAAACAATTGATAATCCCACAGAAGAAAAGCCCAAAGAAAGAAAATGCATACAAGCTACTACCAAAAATAACAAGAAATAACAATCAGTGGTCATTAATATCCCTTAATATCAATGAACTCAATTCACCTATAAAAAGACACACCCTAAGACAATGGACACAGAAACAGCAGCCATCCTTCTGCAGCATGCAAGAAATACACCTACACTTAAAAGACAGATACAGGGTCAGAGTAAGGATTGGGAAAAGATTTTCCAATCAAATGGCTCCAAAAAACAAGCTGGTGTTGCCATTTTAATATCTAACAAAATAGACTTCAAACTAAAATCAATCAAAAAAAAAAAAAAAAAACAGAACAGATATTATTTATGTATGTCAGGAAAATTTGACCAAAATGAGATCTTATCGCAGTAAAAACCCGCCATGAGATATGCTTTAAATGGGGTTTATTTTGTGAAAATCACTTACAAAGCAGAGATGGTTTTAAGAGAAAATGAAGGGATAAGGTTGCAGCACGATGGAGCATTTTTAAGGAAAACTCTTCATCTCTAGACTGTACGTCTGAACTCCTGTGCCGCTGGCCGGAACTGCGCACCAGGTCGGGAATTCTTGAGAGAGAATGCCTCTTGGTCCTCTCCCTCGAAGGTCTACTTCTGGAATCCTTTCCAGTTAACCACGTTAACCACGCCCTGCTCCTCTCCAGTCCTCTGACGCGATCGTTCACATATATAGTTCCTGATTTCTCACTATATTAGGGGCATAAATATTCAGGATTGAGATCTTGTAGTGAGAAATCAGGAACTATATATGTGATCTCAATCCTGAATATTTATGCCCCTAATATAAAGGCATATGTAAAAGAAACACTATTAAAGCTGAACCCCACATCAGTTCTCACACCCTAATAGTGGGAGACTTCAATAACTCACTTTCATCATTGGATACATCAATCAGAAAAGACTCAACAGAGAACTAAGGGGTCTAACAGATGTTATGATGCAAATGGACTTAATAGTTATTTACAGAAGCTTCCACCCGAATATAAATGACCCACATTTCTCAGCACCACATGGAACTTTCTCTAAAATTGACCACATACTTGATCATAAAGTAAATATCAATAGATACACAAAAATGGAAATAACACCTTGTATCATATCAAACCATCATGGTTCAAAGTTACAGTTTGACAACATAAAAAAATCACAGAAAACCTACCAACTCAGGGAAACTAAACATCACTCAACTGAAGCACCTCTGGGTCATGGAAGAAATGAAGAAAAAAATCAAAGGCTTTATAGGACTTAACAAAAATGAATCCACAACATACCCAAACTTGTGGAACACAATGAAAGCAGTCTTAAGAGGAAAATTCATAGCACTGGATGCCTATATGTAAAACCTAGAGAAAACCCACACAAGAGAACTAACAGCACAGCTGAAAGCCTTAGAACAATTAGAACCAAACTCACCTAGAAAGAAAGAAATTAGAGCTGAAATCAATACAATTGAAACAAAGGAAAGAATACAAAGAATAAATGAGTCAAAGAGTAGGTTCTTCAAGAAAGTCAACAAGATAGATAAACCTTTATCTAAACTAACCTAAAAGCAGAGAGAGAGAGAGAGTATCCAAATTAACAAAATCGGAAATGAAAAGGAGGTCATAAAAACAGACCCCCAGGAAATTCACAGAATTATCAGGTCATACTTGGAAAATCTATTTCCACAAAATGGACAATATAGAAAAGATGGACAGCTTTTTGGACAAGTACCACTTACTAAAATTAAATCACAATCAGATTAAAGATATAAACAGACCTATAAGTCCAAAGGAAATTGAAGCTGTCATTAGAATCTCCCAAGTAAAAAACAACTAGACCCAGATGGTTTCAGTGCAGAATTCTAAAAGATATTCAAAGAAGTAATACTAATACTCTTCAAACTGTTCCATACAGTAGAAAATGAATGAATATTATGAAACTTTTTTATGAAGTCATAATAACTCTAATACCCAAGCCATTCAAAGATGCAACAAAGAAAGAGAATTGCCGACCAATTTCCCTCATGAACACTGATGAAAATATTTTCAACACAATTCTGGCAAACCAAATACAACAACATAGAAAAAGGTCATCCACGAAGATCCAGTAGGCTTCATCCCAGAAATGCAAAGAAGGATTAATATATGAAAAACTGTAAATATCCTCCATCATATAAACAAATTGAAAAAAGAAAATACACATGATCATATCCTTAGATGCTGAAAAAGCCTTTGACAAAAATCCAACACTCCATGATAAAAGTCCTGGAGTAATCAGGAATATAGGGAAAATACCTAAATATAATAATGATGATTTACAAGAAGCCCACAGCCAATATCAAACTAATTGAGAAAAATTCAAAGCCATCCCACTAAAATTAGAAACTAGAAAATGCTGTTCACTCTCCCCTTACAATTTCAATATAGTACTCGATGTTTTAACTAAAGCAATAAGAGAGCAAAAACTGTTTAAGAAAATATAAATTTGAAAAGAAGTAAAACTATCTCTATTTGTAGATGATAAGATTGTATATATAAGGGACCCACAAAATTCTACCAGGTGACTTCTACAGCTGATAAACACCTTCAGCAATGTAGCAGGATACAAGATTAACTCAAAGAAATCAGTAGCCCTCTATACACTAAAGATAAAAGAGCTGAAAAAGTAATAAAGGAACATCACCCTTTTTAATAGCTTCAAATAGCATTAAATACCCTGGTGTAACTACAACCAAAGAAGTATAGGATCTGTTTGACAAAAATTTAAATCTCTGGAGAAAGAAATTGAAGAGGATATAAGAAAATGGAAAGATCTCCCATATTCATGGATAGGTAGAATCAGCATAATAAAACTAGCAATCTTTCCAAAAGCAATCTACACATTCAATGCACTTCCCATCAAAATCCCAACATAATTTTTTATAGAACTTGAAAAAACAATACTCATTATCATTTGGAATAACAGGAAAGCGAGGATTGCCAAAAAAATTTTGCTCAACAAAGAACCACAGGAGGCATCACCATCCTCAACTTCAAGCTATACTATAGAGCTACAGTAATAAAAACAGCTTGGTACTGGCATAAAAACAGACTTGTGGATCAATGGAATTGAATTGAAGACCCAGACATTAACTCACACACCTATAAATACCTGATTTTTGAAAAAGAGGCCAAAAATATTTAATTGAAAAAAGTACCTTCACCAAATGATGTTGTCATAAATGGATGGTAGTATGTAAAAAAATGCAAATAGATCCAAGCCTATCACAAAACTGCACAAAACTCAAATTCAAATGGATCAAAGACCTTAACATAAACCCAGCTACACTAAATTTGACAGAAAAGAAAATGGAAAATACCTTTCAATGCATTGGCACAGGTAACTACTTCCTAAATATAACACCTTTAGCACAGACACTAAGAACAACAATCAATAAGTGGGACCTCCTAAAATTGAGAAACTTCTGTAAGGCAAAGGACACAATCAATAAGACAAAACGACAGTCTACAGAATGAAATAAGATTTTCACCAACCCTACAAGTGACAGAGGACTGACCTCTAAAATATATAGAGAACTGAAGAAACTAGAGCCCAAAACCTTGAATAACTCAATCAAAAAATGGGGTACAGATCTAAAAAGGGAATTCTCAGCAGAGAAACTATGAATGGCTGAAAGGCACCTGAAAAAGTGCTCATCATCTTTAGCCATCAGAGAAATGCAAATCAAAACAACTTTGAAATACCACCTAACACCTGTTAGATTGGCTAAGATAAAAGGCACAGATGACAGCCTATGTTGGAGAGGAAGCAGAGCAAGGGGAATACTCCTCCATTGTTGGTGGGAGTGTAAGCTTGTTCAGCCACTCTGGAATGCAGTATGGCAGTTTCTCATAAAACTGGGAATTAATCTCCCCAAGGATCCAGCAATATCAGTTTTTGGCTTATGCTCTAAACATGCACATTTGGATTCCAAAATCATTAGCTCAACTATGTTCATAGCAGCATTATTCATCATGGCAAGAACCTGGAAAGAACCTAGATGCTCCTGAAGTGAGGAATGGTTTAACTAAATGTGTTATTTCTACATGATGAAGCACTACTCAGCAGTTAGAAAAAATTAAATCCTAAAATTCGCAGGCAAATGGATGGAATTGAAGAATATTCTCCTGAGTGAGATATCACAAACCCAGAAAGATAAGCAAGGGTTGTTCTCACTCATTAGTGGACTTTATAAAAAAAAAAAAAGCAGCATCCAAGCTGCAAACCACAACCACTGAACAGCTTGGGATCTGAAAATTATATTTAATAGTCTTCTGCCATTCACTTGATCTCAATACTATTTATTCTACACAATGGCATTTTTGCATATTTCTTTTTTTCTTGTCATACTATTTTATGTTATTTTTTAAAAATAAAGTCCTTTAAAAAAAAGAAAAGAAATACCTAGAAAAATCTCCCACAAAGGACTTAACAGCACATCTGAAAGCTTTAAAACAATTAGAAGCTAAGCTCACCTAGAAGAAGTAGAAGGCAAGAAACAATCAAACCCAAGGCTGAAATCAATAAAATTAAAATAAATAGAACAATACAAGGAATCAATGAATCAAAGAGTTGATTCTTTGAGAAAGTTTACAAGAAAGATAATCTCTTATCTAAACAAACCAAAAAGCAGAGAGACAGTCTCCAAATTAACAGTAGCAGAAAAGAAAAGGTTAACATAACAACAGACACCTAGAAAATTCAGAGAATCATTAGGGCATACTTAAAAAACCTATACCTCCCTAATTGAAAAACTTAAAACAAATAGAAAGTTTTCTAGACAGGTACCAAGACCAGATAAGTAACCTAAACAGATCTATAGCCCCCAAAGAAATTAAAGGTGTTATTAAAAGTCTCAGAAACTATTTAAAGTCCAGGACAAGGCCGTTGCAGTGCAGAATTCTACCAGATATTTAAAGGAAAACTAATACCAATACTCCTCAAACTGATTCATACAATAGAAGCTAAAGAAACATTGCCAAACTCTTTTTAGGAGGCTACAGTCACCCTGATATTCAAGCCACTCAAATATGCAACAAAAAGAGAATTACAGATCAATTTTCCTCATGAATATAAATGTAAAAATAATAAAATTCTGGCAAAAAATTTCTAAAACATATCAAAAATATTATCCACCATATTCAAGTAGGCCTTATCCTAGAGATGTAGTGATGTCAATGTCATCCATCATATAAACAACCTGAAAGAACAAAGTTCACATGATCATTTCTTTAGATGTTGAAAAATCATTTAACAAAACCCAAACTCATTTTTAAAAAAAATCCTGGAAGAGATCAGAAATACAGTGACAATACTTAAACATAATATAGGCAATACACAGCAAGTCAACTGCTAATATCAAACTAAATGGAGTGAATCTCAAGGCAAACTCACTAAAATTAGAAAGAAAACAAGGCTGTTCTCTTCCCCCTTACCTATTCATTATAGTTCTCCAAATTTTAGCTAAAGCAATAAGAGAATAAAAGAAGAGTAAGGGAATACAAATCAGAAAGAAAAAAGTCAAATGATCTCAATTTGTAGATAATATGATAGTATTTATCAGTGATCCCCCCAATTCTACCAGGGAACTCCTACAGCTAATAAACACTGATAAAAGCTGTATCAAAGATCCCAATGTAATTCACATACATATATACACCTGATTTTTGATAAAGAGGCCAAAAATATACAATGGAAAAAAGTATCTTCAGCAAATGATGCAGGCATAACTAAACAGTAGTATGTAGAATAATGCAAATAGATCCATATTTATCACCCTGCACAAAACTCAAACCCAAATGAATCAAAGACCTCAATAGGTTTATACCTAGCTACACTGAACTTGATAGAAAAGAAAGTGGGAAATACTCTCTAATGCACTGGCACAGGTGACCACTTCCTAAATATAGTACCAGTAGCACAGACACTAAGAACAACAATCAATACATGAGACCTCCTGAAACTAAGAAGCTTCCATAAGGCAAAGGACAAACAATACAAAACTACAGCCCACAGAATAAAAAAATATTTTCACCAACCCTACATCTGACAGAGGACTCATCTCTAAAATATATAGAGTACTCAAGAAACTAGAGGCCAACCTCCAAATAATCAAATTAAATCTGGTTTTCAGAAATAAAAAGGGAATTCTCAACAGAAGAAGTACAAATAGCTGAAAGACACTTAAAGAACTGTTCAACATCTTTAGCCATCAGAGAAATGCAAATCGAAACAACTGTGAGATACCCATCATACACCTGTCAAAATGGCTAAGAGCAAAATCACTAATGACATCCTATGCTGATGGGGATGCAGAATAAGGGGAACTCTCCTCCATTGTTGATGAGAGTGTAAACTAGTGCAGCTACTTTGGAAGGCAGTATGATGGTTCCTCAGAAAATGGGGAGTCAATGTCCTCAGTATTCCAGTAATACCACTATTGGACATATGCTCAAAAGAGACACATCCTTACCCACAGGGCATTGGCTCAACTATGGTCATAGCAGCATTATTTGTAATAGTCAGAACCTGAAAACAATGTAGATGCTCCTCAACTAAAGAATGGATTAACAAACTGTGGTGCATTTACACAATGAAATACCACTCAGCAGAAAAAAAAAGTGACATCCTGAAATTTGCAAGCAAATTGATGGATTTGGAGAATATCTTTCTGAGTGAGATAACACAGTCCCAGAAAAATAGACATAGCATACTATGCACTCACTCATAAGTAAATTTTAGACATAAAGAAAAGAACGTGCAGGCTGCAAACCACAGCCCATAAACAGCTAGATAACAGAAGGAACTTAAGAGACATCCAGGGATCCCCCTGGGAAGGGGAAATAAAGAAGATCTCTTGAGAAAATTTGGAGCATAATGGGGAACAAGCTAGGGAATGTGGGAACATGAGAGAAGAAGATATTTGAGTGAGGGGAACAACAAAGAAGAAATAAAATGATACTTGTGAAGTTAGAAAGAAATATGGTGCTAAGGAAACATCCAAAACCCCACAAATATCCCTGGTTATGACTCCAAGCAATAGTAGAGAGGGTAAGTAAATAGACTTTTCCTATAATTATATGTATGACCACCCTAATTATGATTGTAGAAGCTTCTATAAATACATAGAGGTAGAAGCAGAGATCCATAGGAAAGCACCAGGTCGATCTCCTGGTTCAGGGAAGACAGAGGAGAGAGAGACTGAGATAGAGACAGAGACAGAGACAGAGACAGAGACAGAGGAATGTATATGAGAAAAGGAATCAGGATCATGAGGAGACCCACAGAGATTAGAGATGTCTGACTGGAGCTATTGTAAGCTCACTGACTCAGAAACAATCACTGAGAAACCTTTCCCTAAAGGTAGATGACTGTCGAATTGCATGGGCAATTTCTGGAGTATCTTGCAAAAGAATCAGACTATGTTACTGGTATAGTAAACTGACGTCTCAGAGCCAATTCCCTACAGAGGATCAACTAATCCAGCCTTAATCTTGGAATGAGGGACTTGGATATATCTCAACTGAATATGCTGGACTGAATTGATCCACCTTGAGACTTCTTGCTCTCTGTGGAAAATGGATGGCGTGGTGCCATGTCAGAGGCTGAGAGAGGACTGGGAGGGACTGGGAGGAGAGAAAAGAGGGATAAAAATAGTAGATATAGAAAAAAATTTAAATAAAATTTTAAAAAATGAAGGCCATCACCCTTGGAAGATTGGATTCATAATACAATTAATTTAAAATCTTAAACTATGATGCTATCTGGGTAGAAGAAGTTATTTCTCAAGGCTTAAGGAAAATTAAAATATTAAATATTATAACTGTGGAAGGCAAGGTCATATAAAATAAGACTTAAACAAGGCATTCCAAGAAACAATGTCTTTGTTAGAAATGATATCAGGAGAATGCCCCTTGCTTTTGAAGTATTCAGAAAATGTGGCAAATGGAAGAAGCATTGGACTAATGATTGTGAGTCAACATGGGACAGATAAGGTAATTATTTGCCTTCTGAAAACACCTACAGAGGGCATTTGAAAGCCCCCAGGCTAATTCCAATTTAGTCTTATCCTGCCATCTTGGAGGAAAAACCTTCCCAGAGCAATTAAAGAAAGGAAAGCGTATTCTAAACAACCATACTGTTCAGGACAATAGAAAAGAAAGCAAAAATTTCAGGAAAAATCATAAAGCAAATATTTTGGCAAGCTTCTATAAATGAACAAAGGTCAAAGTTAAAAATATGAATGAATGATATTGTCACTGAAGGTTTGGTTATCACAGGGGTAGATGTAACAATAATTTAACCAGAATTTTGTCATCTAAATTAACCCCTTCAGAGAATAAATTTTCAGTTTTTGGGAATCGAGACATTATCCTAGGCAAAACAGAGTGCAAGATCACTTGAATATATAGAGCAAGAAGGATGAAGAAGAAAATTAAAACCATATGTAGCTAATATTGCTATGAATTTATGAGGACAAGACTGTAATAAAAACTTTCTGGCCTGGACTTTTGGGTTTGCCCCAAGTTTGGACCCACTCTCAGCCCTGCTGCCACTTAGCCCCAAATATTCACGTAAAAGCTTATATTCACTACATGCTGATTGACCTACAGCTCAGGCATATTGCTAGCTAACTCAAAATTCTTAAAGTAACCCATGATTAGCCAAGTGGCTTAGTACCTTTTCTCAAACAAGAATTCTGGTCTTCTTTCTTCTGTGTCTGCTGGTGTCACTCTCTGACTCTTTCTTTTCCAGATATTTCTTAGTCTGGTAGCCCCACCCACACTTCCTGTTTGCCTTCTGGTCAATTAGCATTTTATTAAACCAGTAGGAGATACAAATATTTACAATGTACCACAACATAATCCCACAACATCCTTTCTTTTTTTCTTTTTAAAACGAGAACTCCAAATCTAGTTTCCTTTGTACAGTTTTTTTTCCCATTGTTATCTACATCAACTTGTATCCAGCACTGTAAACAAAGACAAACATCCAAAATCTAATTTTTGAGAATGTGGTCATGGTTCTCTAGGCAACTTCCTATTGAATGGGGATGCTGGAAATCCCAAGAGAACCCAATGAAAAATTTAGAATTATAGACAAGTTTTAGGGGAGTAATCTGTAAAGCTGGCTTATCTCAGCCAGTCTCCTTAAATTTTTTTTGGATACAGAGCTCAGAGGAAACTGCAAGAGTGGTGCTCTGAAATGCTGGATACTCAGGGCTATCTTTTTCCATTGGAGACTGTTGTAGCATGTTACCAGCTGAATTTTCTGGTGTTTGCCCTTAGGGTCTGACCCAGAAACCCACAGACTCACAGTCCTGCATAAACACACAGACACTTACATTAATTTTACACTGATTGACCTAGGGTCCAGGCATATAACTTGCTAACTTCTTCATCTTAACTCAACCAATAATTTTGATCTTGTTTAACCATGTGGCTCTGTACCTTTTCTCAGAAGTATTTTAACTTCTTTGCTCTGTGTCTCCTGGCATCTTTATGGCATCTCTGCTCTGCTCTGCTCTGAGATATTCCAGAGTTTTCTTAGTCTGGTAGCTCCACCCATACTTCCTGAGTGCCTCTAGCCAATCAACTGTTTATTAAACCAGTAGGAGGGACAAATATTTACAACAAACCATAGTACCACTACATATCCATTTTTCTTCACTGCTTAAAACAAAAAGTACTCCAAATCTAATATTTCTTTTTTCCATTACCTGTAACAACTTTTAATCAGTACTGTAGACAAACACAAACATTCATAATCTACTTTTTGGGATTGTGGGCATAGTTCTCTAGGCTACTTCCTGTTGAATGGGGGTGCTGGCAATCCCATGGGGATAAAAAGAAAAAATTAGAATTTTGGAAAAATCTTTAGTGGAGTACTCACTAAGGCTGAGCCATCTCAGCCCATCTCCTTGAAGCTGTTTTGGATACAGAGCTTCAAATAAAGTGAAAACAGAGTTGCTCTAATATGCTGGATCATCCAGGCCATCCATTTTCAATGAAGACTTTTCAGGGAGGTGTTCCTTGATCAAACTTTATTTTCTTTTACCAGTAAAATTTCCACAATCTCTCATTTTTGTGAAAATGAAAAGAAAACCTCTGCTCCAAAGTAGCATGTCTTTTGATTTCAATTTTAAAGCCAACTCATTTACAAAATATATTGGTTGGACTAATCCAGGAACATTTATAATCAAATGTCTTTTAGCAGATTTTACTACTTCATTCTCAGACAAAAGACTTAAAGACAAGATAATAACATACAGTTTCCAGACAGTCTTTGTAATCTCCATCATTATATGGTTTATTACTATTTTTTACTTTATTTTTTAAGGATTTTCTGTATCCTTTTTCCTTTTGTTTTCTCCCTCAAGCCTTTGCATATTTTATTAACATACTCTAAACCATGTACTTTTTCTTTTGAATCTGTCTTTACTGTAATCTCTTATTTCTTATCTTTTTCTGTTTCTGACCACATATTTCCTTGGCTAATGTGGCTGACTCCACCTAGCTCTCTTTACTTCTTTGCATTTTTTGACCACACCCTTAATCTGCCAAGGTGTGGCTAAGGATTAAAGATTGACCTAGAGTGGGTGGATGGCTCCACCTAGCTCTTAAACTAGCTTCATAGAATTTAGCTTCTTCAGATAGTGAGAACTAAAAATAATTTGTGTAAGTGAATTTTCAATACCTATCCCCAGAAACATATTTTCTTTAGCAAGGCTTCATTGTCTAAATCATAAGAAATGATAGTTCTATGCTTTAAAAATTGATTTATCTGAAGTCAAGATACAGACTTGCTTTTCTTTAAAGGAACAGATTATGAAAAAAACTCTAAAAAGCAGGTACATGGCTTAAAATTTGTTTTACAGAAGTAAATGCCCATTATAAAAAAATTATGAATGGAAAGATTTGTTTAAAATTGTTTTAATTGTAATTCTGTGATAGCAGTAAGTTTGTATAGGTATAAGAATTTATATATTCATTTCTGAGAGTGTTAGAACTTTGAATCTTTTTGTAATAGCTATTACAGAAAGCTGTAAAAAATTGAACTTTGGTTTTAAGAATAAATATCTAATAATTCAAAAAAAAAGAATTTAGCTTCTTAACCAAGGTACTGATTGGACCCACAATGACCATTCTGGGAAATTGTAGGGTCCATATAATCACCCAGTAAATCACTGTCATCTGCTGCTCATAAACTCTATTTAAGTATTAGGCAGCAGAGCCTCTTAAAAGACTCACAAGTGTTTTGCTTCTAAGGCTAAATTAAGAAGTCTCACTTTAAAAAAAAGCCTCACCTCTGCTTGCCTCCAGCAATCAGAGCTGACCCAAGAAAACACTGCTGCTATTAAGAAGCATTCTTTGACTCTGTTTTCTTTTTTCCAATATAAACATAAAGCAAAAATCCACCATATGCAGCTTGTTGCTTATATCAAGTCTTCTGTGAGAGTTTGGGAACCTGCCTTGGTGCAGTTTAAACAACCATTTGGTAATTCAAGCTTCAACACCACAGCATCTCTGTACCATGACCCCATCATTTGGAAATTGCTTTTGGCTCCACTTCTGTGCTCTAGAATCCTTTTTAATTTTTTCCAAGCTTTATGTGAGTGTGTATCACCAACATTGTGCTGCCAGTAGACTTTTTAGGGAATCTTCCTTAATCAAACTTTATTTTGCTGACTAGAAATAAAACACATAACTTCAATTTCACATTTTTTGTGTGAAAATAAAAAAAAACCCTCTTCTCTGAAGTAGCAATTCTTTTGATTTCAAGTTTAAACTCAACTCATTTATAAAATATATAATTTGGATTAATCTAGCAGCATTTAGAAACAATTGTCTTTTTTTTTTAGCTTTTACTACTTTATTTGCAGTCAAAAACCTTAAAGACAATCAGATACAGTATCCAGAAACTCTTTGTAAATTTCTATTTTTATGTGACTTATTATTATTGTTTGTATTCTATTTCTTTCTTAAAGAATTTATTCTTTTTCCTTTTCTCTCTCAAGCCTATGTATATTTGCAAACACACTGTAAACCATTTATAGGTTTTTTTAAAAATCTGTCTTTATTGTACATATCTTGTCTCTTTTTTTTCTGATTCTGACCACACCTTTAATCTGCCAAATTGTGATTAGAGTTAAAGACTTCACTAGAGTGACTGGCTGTCTCCATCTAGCTCCTAGTTTAGCTTCATTGGGAGTTTATCTTTTTGCAGAGGTACCAGCAAAAGCCATAATTACAATTCTGGGGAATTTTAGGGTCTACATTGCCACCAAGTAGAGCACAGCCTTCTACTATACATGAACCTCATTTAAGTATTTGACAGCAGGGCCTCTTAAAGAGCCACACAATTTTTGCCACTAAGGTTGAGTCAAGAAGTCTTACTTTTAAAAAGCCACACTTCTGCTTGCCTCCAACAAACAGAGCTTTCCCAAGAAAATGTTGCTACTAAGAAGCCTTCTTTGACTCTGTTCCCTTTTTTCTTATAAGACCAGTAACTTAAATCTGTCATAAGAAGCTTGTTGCTTACACCAAGGCTCCTGTGAGATTTCAGAAACTGGCTTTGTTCCAGCTTTAGCTTCAAGCAACAAAGCCACCATCTTGTAATTCAATTCAAACCCACATGTTATTCACTCTCTGTACCCCAGCCCACTTGAGAGACACCGCAAGGAAGCTGTTTTAGCTCCATTTCTGAACCCTAGACCCTTTTTAAGCTTTCTAAGGTTTATGTGGGTGTATGTGAACTAGATTTATAGGCCATTTATAATAATGGGTTTCTGGCCTGTACTTTCTGGGTTTCCCTGAGGTTTGGACCCACTTTCTGGTCCACTGTAGCTTAGCCCCAAATAATCACACAGTGGCTTATATTTATAATAAGATTTACCACAACAATGGAATACTCAGATTAACATTCTTCCAAACAAAGAAGTAAACCATAAATTAATTTATATTTCTAGGAAAAACAATAAAGGGCATTATGAGAAACACCAACCATTCAGGTTGTACAAAAACAAAGCACAATAGCTACTGATCTTTGAAAGGTACCCGCAGTGCTACAATTAAAATGGTTAACAGATAAGCTTCTATGTGTTCAGCAATGGCCTTTAACAAAAGGGAATTTGCAGGCGTTAAAACAGCTGGTACTGGAGAAGTTAAATGCTCAGTATATTTAAGAATCAACCAGTCCCTGGAATTCTCCTGTATTTGTTATCAAAAAAAATCTGGAAAATGGAGAATGGTAACAGATCTAAGAGTAATAAGTTAGATGATCCAGCCAATGGGCTCTCTACAATTTGGAATTCCCTTGCCTTCTTTGTTATCTATGATTGGACTATTATAGTTATCAATTTAAAAGACTGTTTCTTTATAATACCACTATAAAAACAGGGCAAAGAAAATTTGCCTTTATAGTGTCCACTTATCAAAATTCTCTACCTGTAAAAAGATATCAAGAGAGGGTTTTCCCACAGGGAATGCTAAATAGCTCTACTCTGTGCCAATATTTTTTACAAAAGCGATTAGAAGTAGTACATAAAATATTTTCACAATATCATTTAGCATTATATAGATGATGCCATGTTAGCTCATTCAAATATACACACATAAGAAATAATGTTTGTAGAAGTGGAAAAAAATGCCTACTTGGGGAATACAAATTGCTCCTGAAAAAATACAAAGAGGAGATTCGATTAATTATTTAGGATAAAAATAGGCCAACAAAAATTTAGACCCCAAAAGGTACAAATCACGAGTGATAGATTGTGGAAACTTAATAATTTTCAAAGTTTTCTAGGAGATATTTCCAATATATGGACCACTACTGGGATAAAACATGATTAACTAGAAAATTGTTTAAAATCTTAAAGGATAACAATGACTAAGTCTGAGAAAATTGTCAGCTTTTTGACTGGTGGCCTTGGTGGAAAAGAATTGGCCTTGGTAGAAAAGAAATTACAGGATGCACATGTGAATCATGTGAACTCAAACATTAATTGCATTCTGGTTATTTTACCCTGTAAGCACTCTCCTATAGAAATTTTAATGCATAGGGAAAATATTATAATTAAATAAATATTTCTACCACATAAATGCACTATTAAATTAAAGACATATGTGGAAAAGTTTTCTGATTTGATTTTTAAAGGAAAATCAAGATTTCATTAATTGATGAAAATGAACCCAGCAGAAATCATTGTACCTTTAACTAATGAAGAAATTGACCAACTATGGGAAGAAAGTGAACCTTGACAGAAAGCTTGCAGTAATTTTTTTGGAGGAGATTAACAACAGATGTCCTCAAAGCAACAGAATTGAATTTGTAAAGGGAGTATTTTACTTGAATTTGTGAATTGTTAATGGACTGGACATTTCTCATATAAATATTGCTTGTGCATATCTTGTATATATTGTATGCAACTATTGTACCTATTATATATAGTATTGCTTATGTTAGTTATAGCCTTTAAATTTGTGCTGATATATTTTATATTTTATAAAAATCAGCTTAGAATCACAGACAGTCAAGCCATAAAGGTCAGAGAGTGGTGACTCACCCCTTTAATCCCATCACTTGGGAGACAGAGATCTTTCTGTATATCTGTGAATTCTAGATTTTTACAGCTAAACAGTATTAGCTCACAACTTTATTCCTAACTCTATGATTATGATGCAGCATTAAACCTGAAGTGAAACAACTGGGCAGAGAAGATATTTAAGGCAGACATTCAGGCATTCTGTAGGAGCAACCAGCCAGGTAGAGAACTCTAGAAGATAGCGTTTACCTGGCTCAGTCTGAGAAGTTGGCTGGGTGAGAACTGACTGTAGTATGTTTCCTTTCTTTGATATTCCAGGGCTAATTTTATTAAATATAAAATATATCACCACAAACCTCTGCCACAACTAAACCAAAGGATTAGTCCACCAAAATCCATTGGTAGGGGAATATCTCTAGATGTTCAAACCTAGCTAGAAATACAATAAGATTTTGGCTTCTGTAGTGCCACTTCTGGATAAATATTCTTCTTAGCTGAAGTTTGCCATCCACAAGTATGGCTTTGACTCTAGGGAACAAAAGTACCTTCTATATGCTCAGTGATTGACAGATGAGTATAATAAAAACAGCTACATTACTAAAAGTAATCTATAATTTTAATGCAGTCTCTAGCAAAATCTAGTGACATTATTTACATAAATGGAAAAATAATCCTAGAATTATATGAAACAAAAAAAATGCCTTGGGTGACCAAAACAATCCTGAATAAAAAGAAAGACTCAGAAGTTATTGTAGCACCTCATTTGAAGATCTACAACAGAGACATAAAAACCAAAATATTAATGTACTTATATAAAATGGACTCATAAATAAATGAACTATAATGAAATAAAACAGATTTGAACCATAGAATCAAGTTCAAACAATAGAACTCTGGTCTTTAAAAATTACACGGGATTTTTTAAGAACATTTTTATATGTGAACGCAATGTACTTCGAGCATAATCTCATCTTTTAATTTATACATTGAAAAGACAGCTTTCTTAAAATTGGTAAATAATGATAAACAGGGGAGAGAAACAGAATAGTCATAAGCTCAATATGTTCATAGCAGCATTATTCGTAATAGCAAGAAACAGGAAGCAACCTAGATGTCCCTCAACTGAAAGATGGATGAATAAACTGTGGTACATCTACACAATGCAGTACTCCTCAGTAGTAAAAAAAAAGGGGGGGGAACATCCTAAAATTTTCAGGCAAATGGATGGATTTGAAGAATATCCTCCTGAGCTAGGAATTACAGACCCAGGAAGATAAGCAGGGAATGTACTTACTCATTAGTGGACTTTAAACATAAAAGGAAAAAGCAAAGCATGTCCAACCTGCAAACCACAAACACTGAACAATTTGGGATCTGAAACACCTTGGACCAGAAACTTGGATCCCACTCCCTCCACAGGCACACCTGACTCAGTCTTAATGTTGGGGAAAGAAAAGTGGATCTGCCACAAGGGCCTGCTGAACTAAGCCACAATGGGACCTTGGAACCTCCTGCCATTGCTGGGAAGGAGAAAAAGACATAAGGGGAAGAGAGAGAGATGAGAAGGGATGGAAGGGGGAACACAGCTTGAACAAAGATATACACAGATAAAATATATGAATTTATTCATAATAAATAATCCATAACTGTGTCTTCAGCCAATCTAATACAGACAATCCAATATGAAGGCTCTCTTTCTTAGTGATTAAAGAGCAAGACATTTCTTGCTACAAAAGCTACATATGGTGGTACATTTCTCTAGAGATAAAATGACAGTGAATTCAAGATCAATCTCAGCTAGGAGACCAAGATTCAAGAGATAGCAAAGTCACTATAGTGTAAAATCAATTGAAGTCAGATCATGTTCTCCCTCACGTATAGATTTTAATCTATACTATATGCATGCATATAGGAAAAAGTATGTGGGTGTACTCTATATTCTGGCTAGGTTTTCAATCAATACACACTGAGAAACTGCATCCATAAGACTGGACTGAAGGCAACATGGCAATGCTGTTTTGAATAAAACTGTGATTGATAAGCAAAGGCCAATATATTGTGAGTGCGCCCACACCTGTCAAGATGATCTTGAGTGATGTAAAGCATCAGTTTGAGAAAGCAATAAAATCACTACTTTAGGATACAATCCTCCATGGCCTCTGCATCAGCTCTTACCTCTAGATTCATGTCCTGTTTGAGTTCCTACCCTAGATGCCTTAAAAGACAAAATGGGATATGGTAGTGTAAGTGCAATAAATCTTTTACTGCCCAAGAGCTATTGCTTATGGGGTTTCATCCCCAGAAACCCTGACTAAGACCCTATAACATTCAGAAGATAGCCAAGGACAATTATGAAGGGAGAAAGAAGGATGGAATGCAGGTAGAGAGACGCAGGGGTCATGAAATAAGAGAGCATAAGGCTGGCCAGGGTAGGGGGTGGGAAAATGGGCACCAACATGGTCTGATTCATAGGCCCGAATCATTTGAACGAGATTATCAAACCAGTTGATTGATTTCTCATGTATTGAGCACAAACAGCAGAGGAAATAGACTTTCAAGATGGAAATTGCTGACTGCACTAAATCACTCACTCAAGTCCTTTTCTAGTCCTATATGTGCACAGCAAATCCCGCCTGACATGATGAATGGGAGAAATTTGTTTTCTTTCGTGTTCTTTTAAGTTTTGTTTTCTTTCCTTCTTTCTTTCTTTCTTTTTCTTTCTTTCTATCTTTCTTTCTTTCTTTCTATCTCTCTTTCTTTCTTTCGTTCTTTCTCGCTTTCTTTGTTTATTCCTCATCCTCAAGAAATGTTTGCTTGAATAGAAGAAGGTAGATCCACTTGAAGTCCAGACCTTGGAAGTAAAAAGTCCCAAACCTTTAACCTAGCTGTCAATTTGCGACTGCACACACACCCTTTAATCCCGCCCTCCAGGCAGAAAGACCTGCCCTAAAGTGGGCCACGCCTCCTGCAGGAAGCCTATAAAAGGGCCTGGCATGGAAGAAGGAAGCCATTTCTG
>PVIH01026431.1:0-18770 GCA_004025045.1 Sigmodon hispidus | reverse complement strand
TCTGAGGGACATGTAGCTTAAGAGGCTGCCTCTGTGCTGGCAAAGAAGGATTGGGGGCATGAGAGCTCCAGAGAACAGGAGAAAGCAGAGTGGACTTCAAAGGGGACAGATGTGCAGCAAGTGACTCTCTGGGACCAGAGCCAGCCCTCCGGTGGCCAGATGAGGGAGGATAGGATCCTATCATAACTGATGGGATGTCGGGCAGCTGTCCTGAGCCCAGGGCATCAGGTGGGATGTTGGAAACGGGAGAGCAGTGGAGATCTTGGAGCAGAGCCGCTCCAGGCACTGGCCATGGAGGGGTGCTGCTTACTGGTTTGCTTCCATGACTTGCTCAGCCTGCTTTCTTATAGAACCCAGGACCACCAGCCCAGGGAATGGGCTGGGCGCTCCTCCATCAACCAGTAAGTAATAAAATGTTCTACTAGCCAGCACAGGCCTTTACGGCATAGGGCTTTTTGAGGTCCTCCCTCAGTTCACTAGCCTGCTCTCAGTATCAGAAGTGCTTTCTTTTTCCTAATAAGTTTTTTAAAGATTTATTTATTTATTATGTATACGGCATATAGAAGAGGGCACCAGATGTCATTATAGATGCTCATGAGCCACCATATGGATGCTGGGAATTGAACTCAGGACCTCTGGAAGAACAGTCAGTGCTCTTAACCTCTGAGCCATCTCTCCAGCCCCTCTTAATAAGTTTTTTTTGTTTTGTTTTGTTTTTTTGTTTTATTTTTATTTCTGTTTCTAACCATGTGTCCCTAGTGCAATCCTTTAGCCTGGGACATAAAAGTGTGGAATGGGGGTGATCTCTGAACTCAGATTCATGACCTGGGACTAAGCATGCCTTTTCTTTATCTCTTTTCCAAATGCCAGTGAAAAGCCTAAGTATGCTTTCCCTGAGGTCCTGGGCTCCTCCCCTCAGTCTCTCTCTAGCTCTAACCCTTTCCAGCATGTAGCTGCTTGCCAACCTCCCAGAGTTCCCCTGGAAAGCAGACAAGATTTTAAGCTTACCTACCCTGTTATTTTTCTCTGGAACCCCAATAAGATCATTCTCAAGCTTCTTTCAGACCCATTTTAAAACTTGTATTTGCGAGCCTAAGAACTCAAAAGTGGACCTCAGTTTCCCCTATAACACCTGGGCTTTTTGTCTTAATGAAAACTCAAATTTCTCAAGGGCATACTAATGCAGGGGGCACAATAATAAACTCCCCAAGGCAAAGGAGGCTCGAAGCATAAAGAAAGAGAGGAATCAGAGATACACACTAACATGGAGAACTCTACACATCTCTGGTCTGGGAACAAGCAGGCAAAGGAACATGGAAGCCCTCTGAATGGACAAAGCAGGGCCAGGTCATCTGCCCCAGAATCATGGGACTTTGGAATACAGTCAGGCTTGTTGGTGGTGATGTGGAGCTGTGGTCTCCAGGCTGTAGGCACAAGGCTATTTTTCACAACCACGCTATAGGGATAGAAGCCTCCACTGTGAATGAGGATGGGTCTTTGGGTGAAGCCAACAAGCCAGGATCCCCAAGTGCTAGAGGCGGAGCCCTAACTTCCCCTACCATGGTCAGCCAGGCTCTGAGTCTTGGTTTGGGGGAATTTTTGTGGCTCTCAAGAAGGACTGGCTTCCATGTGGGTCATTCCCAACACACCAATGCCGGGCAGCAGGAAAGTGCATTCCAAAGCACCAGCTCAGATTATTAAAGCAGTGTCTGTCCTCAGACTCCGGCGTTCTTCTGCAGGGAGTGGACCCAGGCAGGAGAACTTGAAGTAGAGCTATTACTGATAGGTGGGTTTGGGTATGTCTAGGTTCTTGATCTCTTCCCAATGTTCTGACCCAGAAGCACAGATGCCTTGACCACTATGGCTGCAGCTTTCTCTGCCAGCTTGGACTTTAGCTACAGAGCCAAAAACACTGAAAGAAACTTGCTTTGTTCCACACTAAGTCCACAGCTCACCCCTACCCCTGCCCAGGAAACGCTGGAAGACCACCCTATACTCCACCCTCTCTGCTTTGGGAACTTGTACTGCAGATTACTGAAGGGATGACTCCATTGAATGCTCAGCACTCACCACTTGGCATGCCCTCTTGGGATAATCTGGGGAACCCCACCCCTAGGCTATCTCTTCTACTGTAGTTCTTGGGGCAACTCCAGCCAAGGTCAGGCAGAAACTGTCAAGCTGATTTCAGAGTGGGATGCTCTTTCTGCTCCTATCAGTAGTATGTGGGAATCTGCTGTCCCAGGACTCCACCAAGGGGTATTCCAAACTCATCATGTTGTCATCCCAGCATTTTAATGCTCACTTCTCCAAGACCTATTGATATGAACCAGCCTTCTCTGTGTTCATCATGTGTATATTCTCTCTCTCTCTCTCTCCCTCTCTCTCTCTGCATTGGGTCATCTACATTTTTTTGAGGTACTCCTGAACTTTAAAGATCTTTCTATGGCTGTATACAAGTCCTGTGTTAGGTAATTAATTATATTCTGCTTATAAATTATTATATTATATTCTTATTATAAATTATAATCAGTTTCTGTCTTTATTTTCCTATCCCTGCCTTTCAAAGACTAGGTTTTACTTTTTGATGAAGCTCAACTTATCACACTCGGTTCTAGTTACTTCCACGGGGAAGCAACTTAAAAGAGCAAAGCCACAGAGTCACTCTACAATCTAACTAGGCATTTCCAGGAAAGCTCGGAGCTGTCATCTCACTACATCTATCATTCCGGGTCTTCAGACCCCAAAGTTGCTCCACACGCCCAGCGCTATAGTCCTCCGCATTATGGAGATCACTCTCGGGTCTGGCGTCCGTCCCCTCTCCTCCAGGCCAATGCTCGATCCTCCTTCTGGTCTTGGAAGGTCACTCACCTAGCGTCCTGCAGAACTAGGGCCTATGGCCAGCTCCGCCCACACCCCCGTACTAAGAGAGCATACAACACCCGGCGGCCAGAATGCCTGGCATCGTGCAGCTCAGTAGGTACCAGATGAAACTCAAGCAAGTTCTCCCTGCTCTGAGGCCATCCTGCGCACCGCGCGATGCTGACCCTGCGATTCCGCCCTGCCCAGTCCCCGCGGAGCATCTCAGCGAACCGGGAAACAATAGGAAGTCGCAGCTAACTTTGAGACTGCCGCGGAAATTGCACTGCGCTCAGGCCCCGCCCCAGACCACACCCCAGACACGCCCACATTTCACCCTCCGGTTGAGGACGTGGGGTGCGTGCTTACCGTGGGCCTTGCCGCGTTGCCGTAGCTACTGGAGACGCGCTCCGCGGGGCAGACAGGCGCGCTTCCGGAACTGGGGAGGCTGTGGGGGGGGCACGGTAGCCGGAAGTGCGTGGCCGCCGGGGCCATGGCGGCGCTCAGCGTCGTCTGCCTGCTGCTGGCCACGACATTCTGGAGGCCGGTCTCAGCTTCAGGAGAGGAGTTCTGGCCTGGCCAGTCGGCGGCGGACATTCTCTCGGGGGCGGCGTCCCGCAGACGGTAAGTGTGTCCACGCCATGCCGGGCAGGGCATCAGGGACAGGGGCAGCGGGGGGCCGGGGGCTGCGCGCGCAGACTGTATGGGTGACCACAGCGAAGGTCGCCCTAGCCTTGGTAAGGGCTGAGCTGGCCGTGTACTCCCGAGATATCTTTAGGAGCATAGGTGGAGCCCGGCTCTGGTCACGCTGGCTGGTCCAGTGTGGGCTCAGGCGCCTTGTCCCGAGTCCATCTTGAGCCCCAGCTTTAGGACAGAAGTTACTGTCATCTTCCTCCGCCGCTGGCGTTCCCCAACTGGAGAGTAAACCAGGGTCCGGTGCAAGCAAAGCCAGGGACGGTGTGAGTTGAAGCCTGCCTGGGAGTGAATCTTGCTTTGGCGAGAGCCTAAAGTTTTAGAACCATTTTCACGGAGATTCTACAACCCTGTTTGACTTTCGAAAGTGTTAATGACGTTGTACTGTGGAGTTTTTCCACCTGCCAACTAGCCCGGTGATATCACAGTGGGTTTAATGCAAAACACCTGAGAACTCAAGTATGCCCAGACCCAAAATAGATTTTGAAAAATTAAAAGCTGGGGCCGGAGAGATGGCTCAGCGGTTAAAAGCACTGACTGTTCTTTATGAGGACCTGAGTTTGAGTCCCAGCATCCACATGGCAGCTAACAACTGTCTGTAATTCCAAGATCTGACACCCTTACACAGTTATACATGCAGGCGAAACACCAATTCACATAATATAAAAATAAATATTTAAAAAAAGAAAAATTAAAAGCATTACTCCACCTTTTTATTTTGAACATGTTTATCTTTCATTTAAAATAATCTTTGTTACTATGAGATTGTTATTATTTTTAAGTGAATGAATGGAATGAATGAATGAATACTTCTAGCCTTAGCTTCCACACAGAAACTGACCATAGATTCAATCATAAACCAGACTTGTCCAACCTGTGCACATTGGCCACACACATCTTAAGAGAGCTATGGATGTAGCCCACCATATTTACTGATGACAACATCATGCCTCATTGTCAAAAGTTTGACATCCCTGAATAAACAACAGCCCTTTGGGGGCCTCAGTAATGAGGGAGTTTTTTGACAGCATGGAAATGGCTATGGCCTCTGAGGTTCCACTGACATTCCAAATTGCCAGGCACTGCTTGTCTGCTGCCTGCTCTCATGAGCTCTGCATGTCATTAGTAACTGCCCTCTCTGCAAACAGGGAATGGGTGCTCTGTGAAGAGTCCTGGAAACTCCATGTCTTGCTCCCTGCTCAGGTACCTTCTGTATGACGTCAACCCCCCAGAAGGCTTCAATCTCCGAAGGGATGTCTACATCCGAGTTGCATCATTGCTGAAGACACTGCTGAAGACTGAGGAGTGGGTACTTGTCCTACCCCCGTGGGGCCGTCTGTACCACTGGCAAAGCCCTGATATCCATCAGGTCCGGATTCCTTGGTCCGAGTTTTTTGATCTTCCAAGTCTCAATAAGAACATTCCCGTCATTGAGTATGAGCAGTTCATTGCAGGTGAGTGGGGTATCGAGCTGGGAGGCTTTTCTGATATGGACGTCAGATGTCCTGGTCCAGCCCTGCCGTTAGTGTTTGCTTCCATGATTTCTCTAGGGAAGCGGGTCAGAACAGCCATGGCAGGTGTGGTGAGTGCTGATGAGAACAGAGAGATGCTCATCTGTGTAGGGATCTGTGAAGAGGCCTCTTGCTTGACTTCACCCTCCCACTTTTTAAGAGGCATCAAGCTCTCCTGGGTAGAGAGGTATTTAGAGTTGACTGTGGCTTTGGTAGGAAGACAGAGCTTTTCTGCACTGGAGGTGCCAGGAAGAAAGGGGTTCATTTAGAGCCTGGCTGGTGCCAGTGGTGTGTGTCAGATCATCACTCTTCCATGACCTCTGCCTCCTCTCAGAACTGCTGCCTCAGGAGGATATAGTTCTAGGACATGGTTCTCTCCCCAGATCTCATCACTGCCAAATGTGTTCTGTTTTATAGTCAGTCCTGGGAACACAGGATCACAAGCAGTATTTTTTCTTACTTTTTCATTCAGGCTGAAGATGCAAAGTCAGTAATGGATATATGCTTAGAATATATCCTTTCCTAGCCCAGCTTCTAAATTTGCTTGTGGGTCCTGGAAAACAAGAGCTAGAGTTGGGTTTTTAGGATGCCAGACTCACCTAAGATAGCCTGACCTTTCCTGAGCCTTAGTCTCAGGTGCCTAAACTGCCCATGCCTCTGTGTTAGGCAAGGCCAGTGGATTTCTCACTGGGAAAGGTATAGGTATCTGGAGGCTCAGGGCTGATTCTCATTGATGCTACCGAAACTCCCTCCAGCTCAGCTAGGTCTGGGAAGACAGTGCTTGTGCCATGGGCGCAGGATAAAGCTGTGTTGGGGCTGGCCCAGCACTTGGAGAGTGATCAGTGTTGAGGGGAGCCACTTTACCTTGGGCCTGAGGTCCATGAGCCATATGCAGGCCTCGTGCAGTGTGAATCTGAAGACGCAAAAATTGACTTTTTGTGACCTGCCATGCTGGTGTCATCTTCCAGACAAACTTCCGTTGGTGGTTTGGATATGGTTGGTAGTCCTGGTGAAATGTCAGTGGTAACAGAGTAGGGGAACACAAACCTTCCCGGGACTCCCCTCGGGGTTAATGGTGAAGTGGACGTGATGCTGGGGGTCTTGAGGGGTGGGAACATAGGAGTTGGGTTGACATGTGCTGGGGGAACAGGAGAAGGTGTGAAGGTCGGCCTGTTCCAGTGTGTTAGAGGACAGTGGGGGAAAGCAGATGACTGATGGGGGCCAAAGAGGCCTCAGTAGTTCCCTCCTGTCTTCCCAGGCCACATGCTCATGCCATTGATTCTGCTCTCTGATTTGGAAGCCTTTGTGGACTAGGGAGGCCTTAAGTGAATCATGAAAGTTATCCATATGTGGTGCACAGCTGTACATGATTCGCGGTTCCTGTATGTGACATATTCTCTGGGGTCTCTTTCAGAGTCCGGTGGGCCCTTCATTGACCAGGTGTACGTCCTACAAGGTTACGCTGAGGGCTGGAAAGAGGGCACTTGGGAAGAGAAGGTGGACGAGCGGCCCTGCATCGACCCTCTGCTATATTCACAGGACAAGCATGAGTATTACAGGTAGCACCCTGGGTACAGGCTCCACAGGGTTCACAGAGACTGTGCTGAGGGGCCATCCGTGAGCCCTGGTACATTCTGGTGTAGCTCACCTCAGACTTAGTGCCCCACTAAGATCCCCATACTTTTCTACTTTATTTTTGGTAGTACTTGGGGGTTGAACCTAGGGTCCTGTGCATGCTAAGCAGGACCCTCTACCACCTGAGCTACATCTGCCCCATTGTTCTGTGTTCAGAGACAGGTCCCACTGTGTATCTCAGTGTGGTCTGCAACTTCAAATCTTCTGTATTAGTTTCCGAAGTACTGAGCTATAGTCAGGCACCATGCCCAGCTCCCCTCACCTTTTACGTTCACTTGAGCATGGCATGGGAATGGCTGTCTTAGCCCCAGGGTCCTGGGTGTCACTTGGCACCCTCCTTGTGTGACGTACAAAAGTCCTCTTGGAAGAGGAGTTATTTGGAGGACGTGGCTGTCTGGCTGAGCTGTGGCTTTTATTATCTCCCTCTCCATACCCATCTCCCGTCAGTGACTGGAAACACTGAGTTCTGCACGTTGCTCATAGCTCTTACAATCACCTGGCTGTCTATAGTGCTACCCTGTGAGCTGCAGAGCAAGGGGCGGAGTCAGCAGGACTGTGCTCCTACATGTGCACCCCTTGTTTGTTGCTGGGGGCGAGCACATAGGCTGACAGATGGGCTGGGCTCTGTTTTCCAGAGGCTGGTTTTGGGGCTATGAAGAAACACGTGGTCTGAATGTCTCCTGCCTGTCCGTCCAGGGGTCAGCTTCCATTGTGGCACCTGTGCTTTTAAAAAACACGTCTGCTCGGTAAGTGCCTGGGCCTTTCACTATGATGGCTTTGTACATCACCATCCTGATAACTCCCAGGCCCCTCCCAGCACTCCAGCAGTCTGTGGGTGCCCACTTCCACAGCAGTGGGACTAGGCTGGCGGCGGGGTTGGGGACTGAAGGAGACGGTGTGTCCTGGAAGACCCTAGAGAGAATCCTGCTGTGGTTGTCTGCTGTGCTCTGGCACTGGGTGGCAGAGCATGGCCTACACTCTCCTGATCAGTAAAGCCCTTATACTGTCATTCCCTCCTGTGCCCTGAGTGGTGGCTGTAGATGTTGGTGGCAGGACACACTCGTGGCTTCCTTTAGCATTGCTTTTGGGATGCCACATAGGCTGGCTGGGCATGTATGGGTGTGTGAACAGGTGATGGTGTGGCCAGTGGAGGAAGCATGAGCATTTGCAGGCTCAGGGCTTGGCTGGAAGGTGACTTGAGCACCTGGGGCTTTGGAAGTAATGCATCATGCTGTTTGGGCCTTTCTCTCCTGAGGGTTGGGAGTCATAAAGCACACCCTGTTTCTGGAATCAGGTTGCAGTAGGTGAGGGCAGCTGCTCCGACTCCCCTTGGTAAGAAGCATAATGAAGGAAGGGGTCCACCCGGGAATGGGGTGGGGCAGGCAGGCATAAGAGTCTGTGAGGTTTGTGTCTCATATCTGGGAGTGTTGCCTGAGTGCCATGTCCCGGGACGTGGTGCAGGCATCCTTGAATTCCCAGTGTCTCCAGCAGCTATCGGTGAGCATCGTGCTAGTCAGGATACTCTAGGCTACACTCCTTGCAGGCCCACATCACCTCCAAGGCTTGTGGAGTCACTGGCCATGATTCTGTCCACAGAGTGCCCTGCGCTTAGCCATGGCCTGCTCAGGGCAGCCAGCTGTGGCGGGCTTGGGCACTGCAGCTTCCCTGCCACTCTTGAGCATGTTGTGACTAGCTCTGGTTACATATGGAAACAGGTACTCACCCATAGGAGAATAAAGTCCCAATATGGTGGAGGGACCTTGCCTTCATTTCATGGCTGACAGGGTTCAGCTTTAACAATGTCTCAAGACCAGGTCCTGTGTATTCCAGTGATCAGGTTTAAAACAAAAATCAAACAGCTCTGTTCCTGTGAGATGTGTGATGTTGTGGTCAGTTTTTCCTCTCATGTTGAGAGGCTAGAATGGAGCTGAGGGACTGAGACAGACGGGCTGTGGCTCAGGAGCAGCCACAGGGGTGCTATGTGGGCAGAGGAAGTGAGACACTACCGCTCACTCCAGGGCCAGAACACCCACACCAAGGAGGTTAATGACCTCCTGAGCAGGGGGGCTGTAAGCTGCCAGAGGACAGCCCCAGGATCTTGGGGTGGGGATTGCTGCTAAGCAAGGTATGGAAAACACTAGCCAATTAAATTACTATAAAAATCTCGAGGTTCAGCCAACATCCATTAAACATTGAGGAGATGGGCTGCAGGGAAGGCAAGGTGACAGCATATTTGATCAGGAAGAGATTCTCCACAGTAGTGACACTGACCGACACTGCCGCTGCAGGAGAATTGGTCACACCGCTGAGGGCTTGGTTTAAGCTTCTAGATCACAGGTCTGCAGCACAGCAGGTCCATCCATCCATCCTCTTAGTAACATTGTCTGTCTGTCCTCACATCTGCCAAAGGCCTCCATGGCAACCCCAAGCACCGCCCTTCAACAATGAACAGCTTAAGGGATGTGCTGAAGCCCAAATACTGCTTTAACAGTAGCATCAGCATCAGGCTTTGAGACATTAGGTCCATGTGTGCGAGGCTCAGTGTTAGCCATGTGCCAGGAGGTCGGCAGGAATGTGTAAAGGGGAATGATGCCAATCAGGCCTCTTGGGAGGCCCCTGGGGATGGAGGGGCCCGGTGTCCTTTTGACCCGTTTGTCTAGCTGTAACTGTGACAGCACACATATGACTATCTATTTTATGATGAGAAAGCCAGGCTGTTTGAAAGTCAGAGGCAGGACTGACGTTCCCATTTTCCTTTAGAGATGCCCTTCTGCCAGACTCCTGTGTGCATGTGTGGCTACATCTTAAACATAGGTGGATACCATCTAGGCATTCTCCACATGGCTCCTTGTTCATTCTCTCTCTTAGCCAAGCACCTTAGGCATTGTGAGGGTGCATGGTCATCCCCAGTTTCAGCCTCAGCACCAATGGAAGTGAAGGTCATGGGGTTGGCTGGCCCCAGGTTTGAGCTGCTGCAGGCTGGAGCATTTTTGTGGAGAATCTTTTGTGCATACATTGAGGAACTGGAAGTGTAGGGTTGTACCCAGACCTGAATAGCTGTGGTGGGTGTACTTTTCATGGGGTTTATCTGAGCCGTTGGTATAAAGCTGGTCCCCATGCAAAGCCCCAGTCTCTATGACATGGGGTGGGGGCGAGCATGACTAAGGAGAAGGAGGCTATTGTCTGCTTGCTTGTGTTTCTGACTGGGAATCCTTTGGAACTTCAGTCTATAAAGCCTTAAATTTAAATATTTTACCCTTATTTTCTCTGTAAAATTTATATTTTGGTTTCTGTTCCTCCATGTGCCGTCCCAGTGCCCTCAAGCTCTCCAGGTCTCTGTGGAGTTTCAGTTTCCATGTCCCCTACAGCTGAAATCTGTGCTGAAGGAAAGGCTTTGGTGACAGACTCACTTCCTCTGTCCCAGGTCCTGTCAGAGCAGGATGGTAGGGTGAGCGTGAGACATGGAGACCCACAGGGTGTCCCTCTTCCTTGAGTGAGGTGACTTTCTTTGTAACAGGAGCCTTCTGGAATGCACAGCCATGTGCCTTGCTCTCCCGTGTGATAACTGACAGATCCTTGGCACAGCCATCAGACTCCAGCACTGTGCTTTTGTAATGTGTTGCTGGCTTTTCTGCTAAGGTCCTTTCTGTCCCTCTTCCTGCTCCTCACAGCTCGGCGCCCAGGAGGCTCCAACACACTTGCAGTCTTAGGGCCCAGGGCTTTCCCACTTGGTATTCTTGCAAACTGCCAATACGAACATTTAACTCTTAGAATCACTACAGTATTTTTCCCTTATTTAAATACAGGTCTGTGATGTTGGACCGAGCTGAAAATCTGCTTCATGACCACTATGGAGGCAGAGAGTACTGGGATGTGAGTACCTCCCAGTTGCCTGCGCGTGTTCACATTTTTGAAAATGTAACAGTCAACAGCAGCTTTCAGCCTTGCTGGAGACAGGGAGCTATCTGTTTTCCCTGCAGGGCCTGCTGTGGTACTGAGACTAAAGACAGGGTGAGCCTTGGGTGCTGTGCTGAGCAGTGCTCCATGCCGTAAACGTAGTCATCTTGCCATGGGTGGCATGCAGCCCTTGACCTGTCCTCTCCACACTTCTCCTTTGGTTTGGAAAAGGGTGCATTTTGTGCAGCAGGTCCCCATACCATGAATCACTTCTTCTTAGAGGGGAGCGTTAGCCTGGTTGATTTTGAGGATACTGGCTGTCCTGAGCAGTCAGGCTGGGAGCAGCAATGCTGCTCCTAAAGCATTGGTTTGCAACAGAGACACAATCATCCAGTTTGGTCCAGTTATGAAAAATGAAGCCTGCATCAGGCAAAGTATAAAGCTGTAGGATCTGGGCAGACAATGAGGTGATGAGGCTGCATGGCATTGCTGGCCAAGGGCTGAGGGTGCAGGCCAGCCTTGCAGCCTAGGCAGGCTGGGCTCTGTGGCTGGCTGGGGGCAAGGGGACCTGAAGTGGCCCTCCATGGACCTGTCCCATCTCTGTGGGTGACACCACTGCTGCCCAAGTGTTAAGGGATAGAGGCCCCATAGCTGGTGGCAGCAGCAATGGTGCAGGCAGCAAGAGGCACAGAAGGCCCAGCTGGGGGGGCTGAGGAGCCTTGCCAACAGCAGCCTGCGGAAAGGAGTGGCCAGGTGGCAGATAGTGAAGCTGTGACTGCTCGCTCATTCATCCGAAGGCCTCGTGACACTCAGCCCAGCCCTGTTCGTGCAGACCCGGCGCAGCATGGTATTCGCAAAGCACTTGCGGGCAGTGGGAGATGAGTTCAGAAGCCAGCATCTCAACTCCACGGATGCCGCTGATAGGATGACCCTGGAGGAAGACTGGACGCGGATGAAGGTAGCCGAGCTGCTCTGGGCTGAGAGAGAACGAGGGCTGGGTTCAGCTCCTAAGCTAACGTGGCTGTCCTGTGGCTGTTTCATTCCCGACACGAGTGCCGCACATTAGCTGACTTTCGGGAGGACTGGGGGCCAAGCTCCCGAGTCCTTGTCGTGATGCAGAGTTAGGGACAGGACTCGTGCAGACTTCTCTTTATTGGAATGGGAATATTATTGTTAACATAAAATAGGATTTTATTTAATTTATATATATATATTTTGTAAGTCTGCAGATTCAACCCATCACGGAGGTATGTGTCTTTGGCCCCAGTCTTCAGGTGGAAGCGGGAAAGCTGTGGGATCTAGGCTAGCCTGGGCTATGTAGAGAAGCCCTGTCTCAAAAATAAAAATATTAAAGGGGGGGAGAAGAAAGGAAGGAAGGGAGGAAGGGAGGAAAAGAAGAGAGAAGCAGGATGGGGTGGCGGGACTGTAAGCGGAAGTGGACATGGAAAGATGGGTCATAGCATTTCCTGAGGCCCAGGCTCCTTCAGTCCTTCTCCTGCTGTACGTTTCTCCCCTCACAGCTCAGTGTCCTGTGTCCCCTTCCCTTCAATGGCACCTCCTTTGTGTCACTGGACATTGGGGCTCCATTGCATCTGCTTGGTCTGCGGGTGACCTGTGCTTAGATGCTCTTGCCTGGAAGAAAGGATTAAATAGCTTTTCTCTTTGCATTTTTTTTCTAGTGGTTCACTTATGATCTTTATTTCACTCAGATAAAGTAATTGTGACTATGATTCCTTCACGTTCTTCTTATCAAGACATCCTTTCCCCCAGGAAAGTCTGTGAGACTTGGTTAGGCTGGAGGGATACTTTCGAGGACTCATTTGTCCCCCTACTTCTCAAGATACCCAGGTGAACTCTGCAGCTTTTCCCCACATCCCTGTCTTCTGTAGGTCAAACTGGGCTCGGCGCTCGGTGGCCCCTACCTCGGAGTGCACCTGAGAAGAAAGGACTTCATCTGGGGCCACAGGGAAGATGTGCCCAGCCTGGAAGGTGCCGTGAAGAAGATCCGCAGCCTCATGAAGACTCACCAGCTGGACAAGGTGTTCGTGGCCACAGATGCCATCAGGAAGGGTAGGCAGCTCTAAGCCTGGACGTTGTTACTCCTCTTGCCCCTGGTTGAATGCTAGGCTTTCGTTCTGACCCTCAGCGGTGTACCTGTTCATTCTGGAGGGTCAGCAGCTTCTCCTTTGCCTCGCAGAGCAGGAAGAACTGAGGAAGCTGCTACCGGAAATGGTGAGGTTTGAACCCACTTGGGAGGAACTGGAGCTGTACAAGGATGGAGGCGTAGCCATCATCGACCAGTGGATCTGCGCTCACGCCAGGTGCCTGCCCACCTTGCTGCAGAGGGGGCTCCTTTCAGAGGTTCCTGGGGCCTAGTACTCAGCAGCCAAGAGATGGCTGTGGCCGTCCACCTTCTCTCTCCCCATTTTGCTTTGTTGCTCTCTGAACTAGCCCGCAGCCAGTGTGTCCTAACACAGTCCAGTGTGTGGACGGCTGTGAACAGTAGGTCTGGATCTCTTAGGTCTTTCATGCATACATTCTCCACGGTGTACACCCAGACCTCTTCTCCTGTCTGCCTGGCCTGGGCTGCTTGGCCTCCTTGGCATGTTTGTGCCGCTGAAGCAACACAGAACTGCCTGAGGCCAAAGGCCTCCATATTAATGCTCCGGAGACCATGAGGGCTGCTGGCCCTGCGTCATTCTTTTGTACATCAGCTGTAGGCACCTCGGGGTGAGCTAGATTACAATGTCCTGATGAGTAGATTGGGAAACGAGGCAGAACATGTGCCTTTCCTTGTGGCTCCAGATGGGAGGTGCTCGGAACGTGCACGTTTAGTGCTAGAAGGCTGGTGTGCACCCACCTTGCCCTGCTGGTGTAGTGTTAGAAGGCTGGTGTGCGCCCACCTTGCCCTGCTGGTTTAGTGTTAGAAGGCTGGTGTGCGCCCACCTTGCCCTGCTGGTTTAGTGTTAGAAGGCTGGTGTGCGCCCACCTTGCCCTGCTGGTTTAGTGTTAGAAGGCTGGTGTGCACCCACCTTGCCCTGCTGGTGTAGTGTTAGAAGGCTGGTGTGCACCCACCTTGCCCTGCTGGTTTAGTGTTAGAAGGCTGGTGTGCACCCACCTTGCCCTGCTGGTTTAGTGTTAGAAGGCTGGTGTGCGCCCACCTTGCCCTGCTGGTTTTCTCTCCATGACTGCTGCTTTTCTGCTGTGTTCTGGCCTCTGCGGTTCCTGCTGACACCATCCTAGCACCAGGGGTAGGCAGGTGATGGCCTCAGTCTTGGTCAGTGTGGGTCCAGCTGCTGTCCCTTTGTAAGCATGGCTTGTGCAATGTGCATGATGGGGAGATCCAGGCCTTCCTGACTCTCCCATTAGTGCTCTCTGAGGAGGCTCTGAGCTTGCCTTTTTTCTCTGTCTGGGGTTCTTCCCAGGATCTCTGGACTCAAGCTGTGTCTCAGGAACTGACTGCAATTCCCAGCTCAGAAGGCACTTCCTAGAGCTGATTGTATTTAGCTCTCTCCTCAGCACAGCCCACTCCAATACAGGCCTTCACTGGTGAGGCACACCGAAGGCCCCAGAGTTACAGGATAGGCACGTAATGTAGCATTCCAGAACTTCTCTTGGATCAGTTGGTCAGGTGCCATCAGAGGGCTGGAGTACAGGAGCCAGGGCTGGCTGCATCTCTGTCACCCCAGGAATCTGAAGGACCCTGGAAAAGGGGCTCCCTTGGCTATGACAGCATGTATGTAGATGGTCCCTGCTACTGCCGATATGTCAAGATGGACACAGGGTCCTTGGTATTCGTTGCATAGCAGGTGGAGGGCTAGCATCTGTAGTAGAGAGAAGGGGGTGTCTGCAAGCATGGGATGACCCGTGTAGGTGCCAGTGCTGAGGGTGTGTGTGTGTGTGTGTGTGTGTGTGTGTGTGTGTGTGTGTGTGTGTGAGAGAGAGAGAGAGAGAGAGAGAGAGCGTGCCTGATCCATTGCTGGTCCCAAGTAACCTCTTGTTACTCTGCAGGTTTTTTATTGGCACTTCGGTTTCCACATTTTCTTTTCGGATTCATGAAGAGAGAGAGATCTTGGGGTTGGACCCCAAGACGACATACAACCGGTTTTGTGGAGACCAGGAGAAAGCATGTGAGCAGCCCACACACTGGAAGATTGCATACTGAGGGCCACCTATCCACCACCTGCCAGTCACTCGGTCACAGGGTCCCAGAGGATGTCTCCCCTTGCGTGGCAGCACATCTCTAGTCTGTGTTCCTTTGTATTCATGGCCGACATCTGCCTGTGTCTAGGCTCTGCCACTTTCAGGATTCACAATTGTGTCTTCTATCAGGACTTGAGAACCCATGTTCCCATCACAGATGTCACATGTGTGCTAGTCCAGAAATGTGAGGAACATCTGTCATCCCTGACAGGCCTTTCATCCACTTTGCTGAGGGTGTGCAGTGAGTGGCAACGCCCTCAGGTGTGGATGCCAGCTCCTGAGATGTTGGGATCATTGTTCTGAGCTTGTCTCACATGTGTCCAGTGTGAGCAGACACAGGTTTCTGCCTCACCCTCTACCTATGTGGTGCCCCAGCTAGTTTCCTCCTGAGGTGGACACCTCAGGCACTGCTCTCACTAGGATGCTGGGAACCTCAGGACAGCCCTGAGCTGCGGGTGATTCCCTTACATCACATGGGTCCCCAGGCTTGTTGTACCCTGCTGAGAACTAGAATTGAGAAGTGACAGAAATGACCTTTAAAAGGCCATGTCTGAGACACCACTGCTTTATGAAACCCTTCCCTAGGCCTCATGCTGCATCACAGGAGGCGGGGTCAGCACAGCCTTAGCCAGGGCACCCTCAGGTCCTGGACTTGGTACTCATCAGTACTCCCCAGTGCTGTGCACTGAGCATCCCCCACTCAGCTACTGCCCAGGACTCCTTCCCAAGCACTGAGGTAGACCCTGAGCAGACGAGGTCCTGTGGCTCACTCGGCTGACCAAGTAGAATCACGTATTTATTCTTTTCCATTTGTACATCCAAGAGTATTAATAAAGTACTTTTTCAAGAAAGCTAAAATCATAGACGTGGTGCCTTGTAAGTACCTTGCTTTCTCAGGCCAGGATCTGTGCCCTGTAGACTGCAACTGTGCCTGTTGGGAGAATGAAGGCCCCTGCCACCTGGCAGTGTGTAGCTTAGACCCTTCTTGGATCTGCAGAAGGCAAGCTAGCCAGGTGGAGCCTGGGGTGTAGTTCTGGCCATGGGGACCAGCATGACCTTGTCACTGTCTACAACAACCTGGTTCTCTGTTGGACTGTCTGACGAGACTGTTGGGGGAAAGTATTCTCCAGCTAGGAAATCTGGAGATGGCAGCGTGGCCTTGGTGGGATTTCTGCTTTCTAAAAGAGTGGCTGGTTCATCTGATGGAAATGTGACAGCTCCAGCAAGGAAGGAACTCCTGGAGCCAGGACAGGGCCTCCTGCTCTACAGTGACAGCCAGTGACAAGAACCTAAGGGCACAAGCTGGGGTAGGAGTGATGTGCTGGGCCAGGTCAACAACAGGATCATATGGTCTTTGGTGTCACCTGTAGTCACACCTGGAGTCTGCCCAGAACAACCGGACACTGCAGACAAATGGAGGAACCCACGGTACAGCAGCACCAGCAGTACCATCCAGGCAGACATCACGGCTTAGACCAGCCCACTCAGGGTCTCAGTGCAGAGACCATGTAGATAACAAGTGGCCATCCTTGGTGAAACCACAGGGCAATTTGTTCCGAGGCAGCAGCTAATTGGGACACCTAGGGCTATAAATCAGACACACACACTGCCCAGAGCATCTGGGACTGAGGCTCCATAGCCTCTGAGGAGTTGTGCTCATCCATTTTGAGAAGAGGTTTATTTAGCTCACAGCTTCAGAAATGTCATGGTGCCAGCTCCATGGAGCCTCTCGTTGGCTGCAACAGCTCATGGGAGCTAGCCACACCAAGGTAAATAGGAAGATAGATACACCACACAGGCTGGGAGCTGGGAGGGGCTGAGCTATGGTTCCCAGAACCACCTAGCCCTTCTGTGAACAGCACTGAGACCAGGGGACCTCCCAGCTGGACCTAACTCTAAATACTCCATTACTTCCCACAGCACTGCCAACTTCACAAGAAAGAGCACTGAGAGTGAGTGAATGCCCAACCCCAGCGAGAACTAAGCACAGCCCTCACATCCACACCAGAAGACAAGACAAGCCCTCTCCATAGAACCACTGTCCTCAGGGTTTCAGAATGAGACACCGCATTGCACAAATTCTATTTGGTATTATTGTCATAGAGAAAAGGATCAAACCACAGCCAATTCTCACCCAGCCAGCTCTTCAGGCCTGTCTCCCGAATCCTCTGACTCCAATCTCTCTGTCCTTAGCCAACAAGGGAAGTGCCTGGGAAGCTGATCCTCCCTTCTCTCCCTCCGCCCAGCTATCTTACTTTCTGGTTCAACTTGTCCTAGAGATAGAATTAAAGGTGTGTGCTACTGCTTGGCTCTGTTAGTCTTTGTACTCACAGACATCTAGAGGGATCTCTGCCTCCCAAGTGATGTGATTAAAGGCATGAGTCACCACTCCCTGACCGTCATGTTTTGGCTCTGTGGGTGTCTCGGTCCCCTTATATTTCAGACTTTTTATTAAATATACAATATATCACCACAGCACTTCAAGATCTGAGGCTGTGTGTATCTTCTTCTTGGGTCATCTATCCCCATCGGGGCATATGTAGGTATCCTTGCTCCCAGCTTTTAAAGTAGGACTTGGGAAGGAAGAGACACAGTATACTCAATCAGGCCCTGGAACAACAGGAAACCAGCAGGGCCTCTGGAGGGACGAACAGATGTGACAGATGACAGACATGAGCCTCAAACAGAAACTACAGCTGAACCTGGAGCTCCAAGATCACAGAATGCAGTGTCATCCCCTCCATGTAGTCCCTGGCTTGTCATTGGCATCTTCCACCTGTCCCCACAGAGCCATCCCTTTGTCCAGTCTCCTTCATGAGGACATAGTCATGCTGGATTTGGCTTGCCCTGGTGACCTCAATTCACCGTAGTTACCTCTGTAACAGCTCCATTTCCAAACAGAACCATGTTCAGTTGCACTGGGGATTAGGGCTGAGCCCTCCCATTGCCTACACATCTTTCCTGGCTCCAGGACTGACCTCAGATAGCCTACTCAGACCCAGCCTGCCCTGGATGACGGAACAGCTAGGCCACTGGACCTGCACGGTGGGGAGGGTCACTGGTGTAGTTTGGTCAAGTCATGTGTGGCAAGTCTGTGCCAGACATGTACCAAAATGGAACAAAGAATGTTTCTGAGACCTGCTGCCCAGGACTGGGCTGGACAGCTAGGGCCACTGCTCTCAAGCTGTGGGGACCTCTGTGGGGTCCACTGGGAGGGCAGGGTTCTGTGGGTAAGACTGAGCTGGAATGACCCTGGATACACTGGAGCCTGCTTCTCTTCGGAAGTAAGCCAAGGCAGTCTGAATTCAATGACCTGGTTGCTAGCTCCAGGGAGAAGGGAGGGGGACAGAACGGGCAGGAAACACATTTGGGGACTGTATTGAATCACACCTTGGTTGGTTCCAGTGCCATCTGTCTCTGCTGCACAGCCATTTACTCCACATGAGCTAACTAATGGAGGCTGGAGGCTGCAACAAATGGCCTGTGACAAATCCAACCCTTGGCTCTGAGGAAAGGCCTCTTCAGGACAAAGAAAGACTCACTTATCTTGTAGATGGCTGTCTTCATGCTACATAGAGGGTGGGCCTGCAGGACACCTGGCACCATCAGCTCCCCTCACCTCTGTAACCCCTTGGAGTCTGGGGGCAGCAGAACCTCCAATCTGTCACTTCTAGAACATGCACCTGCCTGCTCTTTTTAATCATGTTTTTATTATTTGGGAATCTAACATCATGTGCCCTGATTGCACTCACCTTCTAATCTTTTTTTTTTTTTTTTTTTTTTTTTTTTTTTTTTTTTTTTTTTTTTTTTTTTTTTTTTTTTTTTTTTTTTTTTTTTTTTTTTTTTTTTTTTTTTTTTTTTTTTAAAAAAAAACTTTATTTATTTATTTGCCTTGGTGTTTGCCTGGAACTGGAACTACAGACAGTTGTTAGCTGCCATGTGGGTGCTGGGAATCGAACCCGGGTCCTCTGGAAG
>PVIH01026430.1:5662-18868 GCA_004025045.1 Sigmodon hispidus | reverse complement strand
ACATTCCCTATCAATAACCAATCAATCTCATCATTACCCTGTGCTAAAGGGCCAGGAAGGCCTGAATGAGCCCTGATATGTGTAATATACATAGGATGTGTTCTATTTCTGATGATATCCTGTAGTTGTACAAACAAAAGGGTTAATTCTGTATCATCAGGAATAAAGTCAGCAGTTTCAATATGAAATACAACTCCTTGTGCATAGTGAGAGTCAGTTACCAGGTTAACAGGTCCTGTAAAATCCAATAACACCATAATAATGGTATACAGTTCTGCCATCTGAACAGAATCATAAAGACTCTGTGTCACCTTACTGAAGTTTTCTGATTTATAACCAGCCTTTCCTGTTTTATTTGCATCAGTAAAAAGTGTAGGAGCTCCAGAAATAGGTTTATCCTGTACCACGGAGGGGGGGGGGAATTCAATTAGTCTTCTTTATAAATTGAATCCTTTTGCTTCGGGGATATTTATTATTAATCTCCCCCCAGAAACCCACTGCAAGCCTTTTGCCAAGGTTCACTGTCTGCCCATAATTGATCAATTTCCTCATTGGTCAAAGGTACAACAATTTCAGCCGGATCCTTTCCAGTCAATTGTCGAAGCCAGAATTTTCCTTTGAAAATCAAATCTGAAATCTTTTCAATGTATGTTTTTAGTTTTTAACTTGGTCTATGTGGCAGAAATATCCATTCTAATATAATATTTTCCCTTTGCGTTATGACTCCTTTAGGGGAATATTCATAAGGCAAAATAACCAGGATGCAGTTGAGTACTGGGTCTATATGGTTAACATGTGCTTCTTGTAATCTCTTTTCCACCAATGCTAATTCTTTGTCAGCTCAGCAGAGAATTTCCTGGGACTATTCAGATCCTTATTTCCATCTAACATTTTTTAAAAAATAAACCAGTTCATAGTTTTTAATACCAATAACCGGTCTTATGTGGGCGATATCCCCTAATAGTTTCTGAAAAGCATTAAGTGTCCTCAATCAGTCCCTCTTAAGTTGTACCTTCTGAGGTCTAATTGTTTGCAAGCCTATTTTATATCCCAAATTATTGATAGAATCCCCTCTTTGTATCTTTTCAGGGGCAATGTGAAGTCTCCAATCAGGCAACACCTTCTTCACTTCTTTAAACAATGTTTCTAAGGTGTTTATGTCTGGATCCGCTAACAATATATCATCCATATAATGGTAAATGATAGATTGTGGGACTTGTTTGCATATCACTTCTAATGGTTGTTGGACAAAATATTGGCATAGGGTGGGGCTATTCAAAATCCCTTGTGGAAGGACCCTCCATTGATATCTTTTTACTGGGTGGGCATTATTGAAAGTAGGTATAGTGAAAGTGAACTTTTCTTTATCTTGTTCTTGTAGAGGTATGGTAAAAAAAAAAAGAAAGAAAAAAAAAAAAACGTCCTTCAGATCAATAACTACAATAGGCCATCCTTTAGGTAGCAAAGAATGTAAAGGTATACCAGACTGTAAGGTACTGATGGGCTGGATCACCTTATTAATTGCTCTTAAATCTGTCACCATTCTCCATTTCCCAGATTTCTTTTTGACCACAAATACAGGGGAATTCCATGGGCTGGTTGATTCTTCAATATGCTGAGCGTGTAACTGTTCCTATACCAATTGTTCTAGGGCTAGCAATTTCTCCTCTGTCATAGGCCATTGTTGGACCCAAATAGGTTTGTCTGTCAACCATTTCAAAGGCAGGGCTGTTAATGTCTTTGGAGGGCCTGCAGCTTTGAGACTACATTGTTGTGCAACCTGAATAACCGGTGGCTGTTTTTCATAGCCTCTTGAGGTATTGCTTTCAAGGCAGTGATTGGGTCTTTGGTTGATATTTAAGCCTGGAGGGATCTTAATTTGAGTGTTCCATTGTTGTAGTAGGTCACGACCCCATAAGTTCACTGCTATGTTGGCCATGTATGGCTTCAATCTTCCTCTCTGTCCTTCTGGTCCTATGCATTATAGCCATCTCACACTCTGTTTTACCTGAGACAATGTCCCAATACCTAAAAATTGAAATCTACCTCCTTCAGAGGCCACCTAGGGTGCCACACCTATGGAGTTATGATCGAAACATCGGCTCCCGTGTCTACTAAGCCTTGCATAAAAATATTGTCTATTCTTATTGTCAACTTTGGTCTTTGCTCATTTATGGAGGTCTGCCAAAATATGCGTTTTATTGGTTTACTGGATACCATCAACTTCTCTTGTAAAGGTGATCTATTTTCTATGGCTACATGGTCTAGTGTTTCAGGCTTCGGATTTGTTACTCGTCCTGAGAAAACTGCTCTTCCATTGTGACTGGATATGACTGAATCTTTTTTGGCTTGGAGGTCTGACTCTTGGGGGCTTCCCAGGGGAAGCCCCGAGTTGCATTTCCTGATGTTAAAAGCTTGCCATCTATGTCTCTTACAGATCTACACTCATTTGTCCAATGTCTACCTTTGTTATGTCTCCTACATAGTCCAGGAAGTAGTGGCCTTCTGTTTAAGTCACTCCTGGGATTGGGATAATTCCCATATATGCCTTGTCTACAATTCCTCTTTATATGGCCTGGCTTACCACAATTGAAACAAATAATGTTTTGATTTCTCACCTTAACATTAGCAATGGCTTGTCCTATCCAATTCTCTTCATCAGAGTGTAGATATTCAACATTAATTGCAAGTTGAATTCATTCTTCTATGGGTGCACCTTTGATCTTTAATGGCATGATCAATTTCTTACATATCATATTAGCATTATCAAAGGCCAAAGAGAGTATCAATTGCTTCCGAACTTCTGAATCTGACACTGCTCTATTTACAGCCTGAGTCAACCTCTGTAAAAAGTCTGTATAAGACTCCTTCAGACCTTGTTTAATCTGAGTATATGACTCAATTCTCTGTCCTGGGTCTAAAACCCTTTCCCAAGAATTTAAGGCAGCAGTACGGCACAGCAACAGGGCATGGTCCTCATAAGTAGCCTGAATTGATACATCAGCAAACTGGCCTTCCCCAAGGATTTGGTCCTTGGAGATGGTAATATTCCCAGTTTGATCTGGAGATTCCAAGACCTTAGCCTCTTCCCTAAACCAATTCCTCCACTGCAAGCTTTGACTATCGTTCAACACTGCGGTTGGCAAATACTTCCAGTCATCAAGAATTACCCAATACTGTGCTGACCATGAATTTATGTATTGCTTCAAAAAGGACGATTGTATGCCATATGTCACTATGGCTTCCTTTATTGTTTTTAGATCCTTCATGTGGATAGGTTCATAAGTATATCCCACATTGTCTGAAGCCCTTCCACATGTTTGTGGTTTTTTTGGTCTCTGCCACAACTGGGAATAGAGTTGGAGTAGTAGGGGTTAGTTCCCTCATGGTAACCACTCTAGGTGGGGCACCTTCCCTACTGCAGCATCTTTATAAGAGGGGGCTCTGGGTTGTCTTGAGCAGATGTTGCCTCAAAATCCCTTTCTAAAATCTCCATACGAGGCTCATGATCTTGTAACCTAGCAGTAATGGTCTTTTCCAGTGTTTTAAAGTCCTCTATAAATGACCTCTCCAGCAATTTTATGAAGTGGAAAATTCTCTCATTCCCCACATCTACACGTTCTAGTACTTTCTGATCCAGTTTCCGAAATTTTTCATCAATATAAGCTCTATATTCCTCTCTAATCAATATAGACCTCTCCTCTATGGATGCAATGAGCTTCTTAATTGTCTTAATATGTTCATCCATGTCACACAACTTAGCCTCATACCCCCTATGGGGAATATGTTCATCTCTTTGCAGGGATCCTTTAAAATAGGTAGGTATTAAGTATATTATCACACAAAAAAGCAAAAGAATACCTGGGTTGAGATAGCCTCCAAATGCATAATCCAGAAAATAATCCTCTATCACCATTGTGAAAAAATGGGTAAAATTCTGAACATTTATTTGGTCAGACATTTTGAAAAAAAGAAAAAAAAATTACCTTACTCAGATGTAATGAGGACTTACGGCCAACAGATGTCGCAATTGCGATCAGCAGTGGCAGTAAAGGTACCCAAAGGGATTCCTTGTGCAGCCTTTGTTTCCAAGTGCAGATCCTCCCATGGCTGGGAGCAAGTCCCAAAACCAAGGCTGAGGAACCCAGCCGGGGTCTGTGGAGTCAGCACCACGTTGGGCCGCCAATTATCGCAGTACTAACCCACCAAGAACTATATGCTAACTAAGGTATTTTATTTAAAAGTTACTTACATAACAGGGATTGTTCCAGGGGAGGAGGAGAAGAGGTAGGATAAGAGCGGAGAAGTGGAGAGCAGGAATGATCCGTGCAGCAGAAAGCAGGAGCAGTCCGTAGATCACGCTGCAGAAAGCAGGAGCAGTCCCAACCGTGGAGAACCAAAGCAATCCTAACCGTGCACAGCAGGAGCGATCCGTGGAACCATCTGCACAGCAGAGCGAGAGTAGTCCCAGCCTGCCAGTTCTTCCTTCCACATCACTCATCCAGCTATGCGACACTTCTGTCTTCCGGTGCGGCGCTAGTTGGTCGTTTCCTCCCCGACTCTGCCCGGCTCAGCACTCTGGCGCGGGTTTTTGCATAGTTTCAGATTTCCCACTACAGAATCCCCTCTTTGTATCTTTTCAGGGGCAATGTGAAGTCCCCAATCAGGCAACACCTTCTTTAATTCCTCAAACAGTCTCTCTAAGGTGTTTATGATTGGGTCCACTAACAATATATCATACACATAATGGTAAATGATAGATTGTGGGAATTGTTTGCATATCACTTCTAATGGCTGTTGGACAAAATATTGGTGTAGGGTGGGGCTATTCAACATCCCTTGCAAAAGGACCCTCCATTGGTACCTTTTTACCAGGTATACATTATAAAAATTAGGTATGGTGAAAGCAAACTTCTCCTTGTCTTGTTCCTGTAGATGTATTGTAAAAAAAAAAAAAAGTCCTTCAGATCAATAATTATTATAGGCCATCCTTTAGGTAGCAAAGAAGGTAAAGGTATACGAGATTTAGGGTGACCATGGGCTGAATCACCTTATTAATGGCTCTTAAATCCATCACCATTCTCCATTTCCCAGACTTCTTCTTGACCACAAATACAGGGGAATTTCATGGACTGGTTGATTCTTCAATATGTTGAGCTTGTAACTGTTCCTGCACCAATTGTTCTAGGGCTAGCAATTTCTCCTCTGTCAAAGGCCATTGTTGGACCCAAATAGGTTTGTCCATCAAACATTTCAAAGGCAGGGCTGTTAGTGTCTTTGGGGTGCTTGCAGCTTTTAGACTGCGTCTTTGTGCAACCTGAATGACCAACGGCTGTTTTACGTAGTCTCTTGAGGTATTACTTTCAAGGCCATGATTAGTTCTTTGGCTAGTATTTAGGCCTGGAGGAATCTTAATTTGAGTGTTACATTGTCATAGGAGATCACGACCCCATAAGTTCACTGCTATGTTGGCCATGTATGGCTTCAATCTTTCTCTCTGTCCTTCTGGTCCTTTGCATTCTAGCCATCTCACACTCTGTTTTACCTGAGACAATGTCCCAATACCTAAAAATTGAACATCCACCTCCTTCAGAGGCAACCTGGGGTGCCAGGCCTGATGAGTTATGATCAAAACATCAGCCCCCATGTCAAATAAGCCCTGCATAAAAATATTGTCTATTCTTATTGTCCACTTTGGTCTTTGCTCATTTATGTAGGTCTGCCAAAATATATGTTTTATCTGTTTACTGGATACCATCAACTTCTCCTGTAAGGGTGATCTATTGTCTATGGTTACATGGTCTACTGTTTCAGGCTTTGGATTTGGTACTCGTCCTGAGGACACAGCTCTTCCACTGTGACTGGTTATTACTGAACCCTTTTTGGCTTGGTGGTCTGATTCTTGGGGGCTTCCTGGGGGAAGCCCCAAGTTACGTTTTCCAAATGTTAAAAGCTTGCCATCTTTGTCTCTTATAGATCTACATTCATTTGTCCAATGTCTGCCTTTGTTACATTTCCTACATAGTCCAGGAGGTAATGGCCTTCTGTTTAAATCACTCCTGGGATTGGAAAAGTTCCCATGTATGCTTTGTCTACAATTTCTCTTTATATGACCTGGCTTACCAAAATTGAAGCAAATAATGCCTTGATTTCTCATCTTAGCATTAGCAATGGCTTGACCTACCCAATTCTCTTCATCAGGATATAGATATTCAGCATTAAGTGCAAATTGAATCCATTCTTTTATGGGTGCATCCCTGATCTTTAATGACATGATCAATTTTTTACATGTTATATTAGCATTATCTGAGGCCAAAGAGAGTATCAATTGTTTCCAAAATTATGAATCTAACACTGCTCTATTTACAGCCTGAGTCAACCTCTGTAAAAAAATCTGTATAAGGCTCTGTCAGACCTTGTTTAATCTGAGTATATGACTCAATTCTCTGTCCTGGGTCCAAAACCTTTTCCCAAGCATTTAAGGCAGCAGTACAGCACAGCAACAGAGCATGGTCATCATAAGTAGCCTGAACTGATAAATCAGCAAACTGGCCTTCCCCAAGGATTTTGTCCTTGGAGATGGTAATATTCCCAGTTTGATCTGGAGATTCCAAGGCTTTAGCCTCCTCTCTAAACCAATTTCTCCACTGGAAGCTTGGGCCATCATTCAAAACTGAGGTTGCTAAATTCTTCCAGTCATCAGGAATTACTCAATTCTGTGCTGACCACGAGTTCAAGGATTGTTTCACAAAAGATGATTGTTCACCATAAGTCACTATGGCATCCTTTATTGTTTTTAGATCCTTCATGAGTATAGGTTCATAATTGTATCCCACATTGTCAGAAGCCCTTCCATGTGGTTGTGGTTTTTGGCCTGTGCCACAACTGGGAAAAGAGTCAGAGTGGAGGGAGATAATCCCCTCATCATTACCACTCTAGGTAAAGAACCTTCCCTGCAGTAGCACTGTTTAACAGAGGGGTCTGGGTTATCTTGAGCAGGTGTTGCCTCAAAATCCTTTTCTAAAATCTGCAAGCAAGCCTCATGATCTTGCAACCTAGTGTTAATGGTGTTTTCCAGTGTTTTAAAGTCCTCTATAAATGACCTCTCCAACAATTTCGTAGAGTGGAAAATCCTCACAGTCTCCACATCTACTCATTCTACTATCTTCTGTTCAAATTTCCTAGAATTTTCATCCATTATCCTACAATTCTCATCCATTGTTTTTAATTTTTCATCTAATTTCATAAAATTTTCATCAATATGAGCTCTGTGTTCCTCTCTAACAAAATTTTCATCCATTTTTTTTTAAATTTTCATCCAATTCTCTAAAATTTCCATCAATATGAGCTCTACATTCCTCTCTGATCAAAGTAGACCTCTCTTCTATGTAAACAATGAGTTTCTGGAGTGTCGTAATATGCGCATCCATGCCAGACATCTTAGCCTCACACTCTCTATGTTGAGATCCTTTAAAATAGGTAGGTATAAAGTATATTATCACGCAAAAAAGTAAAAGGACTCCTGGGTTGAGATAACCTCCAAATGCATAATCCTGAAAATAATCCTCTATCACCATTGTGAAAAAGTGAGTAAAATTCTGAACAATTATCTGGTCAGACATTTTAGAAGAAAGAGAAAAAAATTACCTTACAGAGATGTAATGTGGACTTATGGTCAGCACGTGTCACAGTTGCTCCACAGCAGAGGTGTCTTAAGGAATTCTCAAGCTCATCTTTGTCTCCTCCAAAAACTCCTACTGGTGCATCTCACTGCAATCGGCTCAATCCGTCTCTCAGGACACTCTTGGGTGCGTGGAGATCCATTTGCAGATGCGAAACCAAACTGGCTGCTCAGACTGGCTGGGTCCGCAGGCGTGGAGCCTGTGGTATCCATGGAACCAGCCCCGCGTTCAGGCGCCAATTATCACGGTTCGAACCCACCGTGAGATATGTTTTAAATGAGGTTTATTTTGTGAGTATCGCTTACAAAACAGAGAAGGTTTTAAGAAAAGGTGAAAGGGTAAGGTTGCAGTATGCCAGAGTGTTTCTAACGAAAGCTCCTCACGTACACGCTGCACCTCCGAACACCAACGCCACCAGCCCGGAACCCTCTCGAGAGGTCCCTGCCCTACACGAGAGAATGCCAGCTTCCTGTCCTGGTCCTCTCCCTTGGCAGTCTATTTCCAAAAGTCTTTCCAGTTGACCTCGCCCCATTCGGCTCCAGCCCTCTGACACGATCCATTCACATGTGTAGTTTCTGATTTCCCATTACATATGTGGAGATACCAATGTTAGAAATAACAAAGACAGAAAGAAGGACTTTATTTGTAGAATAAAATATTTGAAATTGAACTTGACTTTTGTCTATGATGCATTTTTTAGCAGGAATCATCTGCATTTTTAAACTCCATTTGATTTTATCCTTCTTATTTCAGATATTCAATCCAGATCTCTAAAATTTTCCCTGGATCTGAAAAAGGAAAATCTTAACTCTTGTGAAAAGCTGTTAATAGTCTTCCTTCCCCCCCCCTCTCTTGCTCTGGGTGTGTATTTTTTTATGTTAGTATTTGCATGTATTTGTTTGTATAGGTGCTTTAATATGACTTACTTTTTATTACTCTACTTTTTGATCTAATTAGGGATTATTTGTTATTAGATTATCTGTAAATATATTACCTTTTCTTTTTCTTTCATTTTTATTGTCAATACATGACTGAAAAATATCAGGTGACTTAATAACTAGGTAAATATTTCCAAAATATCAAATAAAATTAAATATTGAGTTTGTATGTTTTTATGTTCAATTTCAAGACTGCTTTGCCATTAAAAATTATGATAATATGTTTAAGAGATGGTTTATTTCTTAGAACACAGAGATTCTAAATACATCATCAGGAAAATATCATTTAGAAAGCTGGTCTTACAAAATATTTATTTACTTTATTGTTGTTTTACTTTCATGTATGTCTGTTTGAGAGAATCGTAGTTCCCACAACTAAATTTATAGATATTTGTGAGTTGACATTTGGGTGCCTGGAACTGAACTCATATATTCTTGTTTAAAAAAAAAATAACCTATTGCTTCTGGCCTCTGAGCTTTCTCCAGCCCTCAGAAAATCGTCTTTATTTGTGATGTCACAATGACTTTGAAGCTCAAATTTAAAAATAGTAAATAGCTTCTTTTAATTTTGTGCTGAAACTGCCCAACTGCTCATTTATATCCTAGTTGAATTTTTTCAAGGAAAATTTATCCTGAACTTTCTCTCTCTACCAAGAGCAGAGGCTACAGGAGAGTAGATAGTCAGTTCAGCTTTGTCTTAAACTTGAGAAAGTGCCTCTGTGGCTATGCACTCACTCTTCAGTTGAGAAACTTCTTCAAGCAGAATATTTTAATTTTATACCTCCAGGAATTATTTTGTCTGTATTTGAAAGAATAAAAACAAATTAAAGATGTTTTATGAGCTGAGACCTCATTTGCAGTTCTTATTTGTGATATTGAAAAAAGAGAAAAAAATTGGGAGAAATGTGAATTCTCTTTCCATCTTGTAAAAACTGTTGCTTCAATTTTTATTTGAAAAGTATAAAGAAACAAGTATCCCTGTAAACTTTTTAGTGGCAATGTTTTGATTTTATATTTAGTAACCAGGCAGTGTATAGAATAATGTTAGTTTTGTTGTCTGTGAATTCACAACTGGGGAACTCTTTGGAGGACTTATATAGGGAAAAATCAATTTTTAGTGCTTTAGAAGTAGCTTTTTAGTCAGTTGCATGTGATGTTCCTGACATGTTATCTCAGTCCAATTGATATTTAATGTTTAGCTAAATAATGTATAAAGAATATTTTTAGTCCAATACTGTATTGCACAAAGGACATTATTATGAAATAAGCTATATGCACATAAGCATGATTTGTTACTGGCAAAGTGCACTTGTGCTTTGAATCATTTGAAAATTCTTAACAGTATTCAAATTAGTAGTACTAAATGGTCTATTTTAGATGACTTAAATATTAAAATTTAATATGCGTGCATAAATATTTTTGAATCTTCAGATATGCTCACATTCCTCTGTAACATTTATTTCTCATTTTACAGGTAAACCCTGTGTGAGCAGTAAGAATGGTGATAATGTTGGCAGTTCTATGAGTATCATTAGTTGATTGGTTCCTCTTGGCCAAGAAATGCTTATAAATTCAAAAAATTAAATGAAAAGTAAGACTAAAAATTTAATTTCTTGTATCAAAAACAAATCTGGTACCAACCCTGATTGCTTACTAGGTACTGTGTCTGATCTCAGTTTTCTGTGTATATGAACAGATTGAGAAAGTTCTATTACATGAATGAGGCATTACCATAGTTTTTTTAATCTAAATAAAAAGAACTGAGTATTTTCTTTCAGTCTTCTCTATGTTTTGAATAACACAATTTGTATTACACTAAACTCAATATGGTTGAGGAAAGAAAGTTGAAGTGAAACATTATTGTATAGCAATAGACTTAAGAAAGCATATTAAAAATACTAGCATTAGTAGTCTAGGTGTTATGATTTTTTCTGTATCAGCAGTTTGATAAGTTTATTGAGGCATTTTAACTAACAATGATTTTTTTTCTGTAGGTCGTATAACCAGGGTCAACATAAGTTGATTAAAGATATTCTAGGAAAATGGAGCCTTAGGCCTCACAGAAATGATAAAGCAAGAACTAGAACAGAAGGGCAGCTGTTTCCAGTGTGTCAGATTGTCTTCAAATACAAGAGGTTAAGTTCCAGGTTGATTTAAAAATTTAGGACACTTCATTTCCTTAATAGTGATAAATCTGAGTCAACCAACATTGTTCACTGACAAAAGATGTGGAGCGCTAATGGTGATCTTTGGACTTGTGGTTTAATTTCATCTTCTGAAAGTAGCCAATGTCCAATTTGTCAAAAAAGACCCCTAGAATCAAAGTATACAGCTCTGTCTGAGGAGTTAATGGCTACATTTCCACATTTTAAATTAGTGTTAATGATAATTCCTATTATTCTTTATATCATTGTACTATTTTGTGTAATATATAACATATAATTATAATTTTAATGTCTACCAAGTATGTGCTGGAAGCCATCTTAATATTCTGATAGCTTAATATAAAAAAGAAGAATACTAATGGAATATGAAATTTCATAGCTTTTTGGAGGTAGCTTTGTAGTATTTGCATGGAATGTTTCTGGTATGTCAGGTAAGATTCCTACTGAATATAATGTTCCGCCAAATAATATATAAAGAGCATATTTAGTTCAATACTGTATAACGAACAAAACTGATTAAGCTCTATGAACATAAGAATAATCCATTACTGGTAAAATGCAATTCTGCTTTGGAATTCATCATGGGAAGGAGATGTAAAAAAAAAAAAGAAAAACAGAAAATGTATGTTTCTGGGATAAATTTTACTGGTGTTAGTACCATTAATGAAGAACTCTTTATATTACTCAAATATGTGGGATGAAAGGAACATTTTAGGTGACAGGTATTGGCATCTAATATGTTTGCCTGAATTATTTTGAATTCTGAGGTATGCTCACTCTCCTCTGTAACATTTATTTTATATTATGTAGCTCTACCCTTGAAAAGAAGAAACATCGATGATAGATTGACCTTATTAAAAAGACTAAGAGGTGGGTTATATTCTTCTGGACAATAGAGTGGAAATTTTTGGAGTTAGATAAAATAGTCACCCTCAAAATTTAATTTATAATTGTAAGAATAAATTTGATATTAAACTTGGCTCCTTACGAGAAACTGTAACTAATCATACAAAGACATATTTAAAAATTTCTATCAAATGGTGAAGTTGTTGCATTGTTATTTGACTTAAATAAAAAGACTGTGTTTTCTTTAAGGCTACTGTAGCTTTTAAATGATATTTGAATTTTTTTACAATTTTAGACTGAAAATCATTCAAGAAGAAGGACTGAAGTAAAACTTCAGTTAGACTTCATTTTCATATTTGTATAGTGGCAGCACTTGTAGGGAACCATCTTAATTACAGTATTATTAGTGTAGTGGTTGTTGTTTTATTATTAGGATCAAGTGTTACCGTGATAGAAAAAAAATGAAACCATAAGTTTCACAGAAATGTTAAAGTAGGAACTGGGACACTTGGTGCCAGTGGTTTAATTGTCTTCTAATACAATAAGATCTTAACATCTCACTTGATTTAAATTTGACACTTAATTTTTCTGATATTAATGCATCTGAGTAAACTGACATTGTTCACAAAGGTAGATGAGAGATAAAGATAATCTTAAAAACTGTGGTTCAATTCTATCTTCTAAAAGTAGATCATGATTAATCTGAAGGAAAAGACCCCAGAACCAACATGTACATTTGTACCTGAGAATAGTTAATAACTCCACTTGGACTTTTAAAATTATTCTCAGTGATTCTTATGTTATTTTAATATTTTTATACATATAAAATTATATATAATTTTAAAATCTATTGAGTATATTCTGAAAATGACTTAATATTTTGATAGAAGAATAATATAAAATAAAAGAATATAAAGGGACAATGGAATTTAATATAGGATATTTAGTGAATGGGATTTTGGCTGCATTAACAATGACATGAACCAAAGCCTCACAGGCACTTGATACCAGAGACTAGAGTATAATGCACATTACTCATGGATTCAACTAAACTGAACACATGTCAAAATGCAAGGAGTTACAAAATATCATTGTCTCCTAAGGAACAATTAAACTTAAGTTTGAATTTTGTTTTATGTCTAATTTTCAACATATTCATTCATGAAACAGAAAAGTGTATGTATTTCTAGTAATGACAGTTTATAACACTAATAATACATTGGAAAAAAAACGAATCAGAAGATTCCTAAATTGCCTCTGAACATGCAGGTGTTAATCTGGAATTTCCTGCTCATCACTGACCAGGAGATGCTGGAAATGGTGGGAAGGGAAAGAAGAGTAATTTATACAGAGTGCTGGACAGTTGGGTTTTAGAGAAGATATTAGTGGCTCAGGAATCTTGTCTACTGTTTTAGTCCTAAGAAAAAATATTTTCCTTCTTTCCTATTTGTTTTAATTATTTTGTAATTATACATTGAGAAGCAACATGTGATGTTCTGGTTAGGAGGTGAAGAAAGAACATAATTAATGTATTTATGTGTGAGAAGTAAATGTGGATTTTGTATGCCACAGGGT